>OZ019982.1:10705254-10921674 GCA_963970395.1 Ephialtes manifestator | reverse complement strand
CTGATTCTTATTAAAGATTTGCTGTATTTATTACTCAACTACAGATTTTAAAAAACTACGTTACAACTCTACCATATTACAACACTATAAGATTATATACGTTACATTAGACTAATCTCTGTTTTTTCACCACTAAGAACGCAGTCGTGGAGTTATCTGGTAAATATGTGGTATAGGTGCTTCGGCGAATGACGTCATTCGCCGAAGCACCTATACCACATATCCTTCATAAACGGCTAAAGCAACACATAACAGTTATCTGGTAAATGTGTTTTCCAAAATAAAAATTCGCTATAGTTGGTTATTAGCGAGAAAAAAAAATAAGCAGCGTTATGAATATTCGAAGTATTGTTAATTGATGAGGATCAATTAATAACCATCTGACGATCAATAAAATGGATTGTCACAAGCGATCAATTATTCTATTTCATTTACAACTTAACTTGGTTAGCCCTTCCTGATTACACATGGATGAAATCGACCCAACCACATTCAAATGGTGGCTGTGTGAGAACTACCCATTCGATGAGGCCCAAGAAATTCTAAATTATCCTGTGAACATTGTAGAGCATGTCACAAGCGACTAAACATAGAAATTGACATGACAACATGTTTTAAAAAAATTCAGCCGATCAATCAAAATTCACTGAAACATCCGAAATTCACCGAACCAGCCGAAATTCACTGCATCAATCGAAATTTGGTCGACCGATGGGTAAATTTCACTCATGGTAACCTGGAAGGGTTAAGGTGATGTACTGTACCAACCGAGTAAAAAATGTGTCGCACATCATGTTAAGGGTGAAAAAATTGGTTACATTAATCACTTTAACCAACATCACAGCTTTGTTTAATCGATTAGGTGATATGATCATTCCAGTACCCTGCTCAGATGTAAGCCTGGGCTATGGGCATATATATGAAATCATGTATTGTTATCAATCATCCTATGCGTTGACCTAATAAAACAGGTAAGTGTACCATAAATTATGCCGGCTGGTATTATCATAGGCCTTCAATTGTGCCTCGAAAAACAAGATTAAAGCTGTAGAAACATCGAATCGAGATTGTAGATAGACATATTGATTTATTAGGGCCAGGCGTAATGCGGACCTGTAACCAACTACTAAGCATACATAAACGATTAATAAACAAACAAAAAATCATAAGATTCTATACAATAACAAAAAAATGTAGAAGAATAATTATGAAAAGTACAATACACACGTACGCGCTAATATGAAAAGAATTAAATAAAAGAAGAAAAGGTATAAAAGGACCTTCACAGCGTAACCACGAACAAAAATTATAACGGACTATATACGAACCAAATTATGAGATAATTTTGGGTTAGGGCTATACAATGTCAATAGTCAAATCATTAGATTCACCAAGTTTAATATCTGGCACCAACTAAGTATAAATAGTCGAGGTTACACCGAGAGAAAAAGTTTAATTGATTCACGGAAATCTTTGCCAATGAAATGAAATACTTGAATTTCAATACTATTTTTTCTTTGAATAATCACAAACTCAATGAAAAGTAGTGACATTATTCGAAGAAACATTTCTTTAAACCAATTAAGCTTTTTCATTGATTTCAAAGATGTCGTCTCTGATTCAATGAAATCTTCTTCTTATCAGCTAAAAATTTCGAAACATACTTTTTCCTGAAGTATGCGGCAGATAAAGCTCAAATTTTGTGAGTATGTAAGGAAGTACGGCAGAAATAGGCTAAGCTTTTGGCTCCTTGAAACTCGAAGTCGTTCGTCCGGGAGAACAGGAAAACAAAAAAGTGAGGTTAGGTGCGAGAGAGAGATCAATGAAAACTTTTCTTTGAACCAATGAGAACGTCTCTTTAAAACAATGAAAGTATTTCTTTATTATATGCTCACTCAGTAAATCTTTATTTACAGACAATGAAATATTCTCTTTGAAATTCAAATGCACTATTTCATTGAAATCAAAGAAATATTTCGTTGAAATCAATGAAAAAAAAATCAATCCACCCATTTCTTTGGCGTCAATGAAATATTTTTTCTCGGTGTACTATTCAAACTGTTTATGGTAATAAATGTATGACCTGCCGCATCTAATTTTCAATATCTTGGGTGAGCAATCTGAAAATGAAGATGTTAAATTCCGAAATAGAATCTAGTTCGATTTTTTTACAGTAAAAAAGGTAGTAATTGACGAAGATCAAAACATATTCTGAATCACCATGTATATCTTATTGCGGTAAGAACTTTTATTTATTACTCGTATTTTCATGATATTTTCACTGCTGCAAAGTTTTGCATCAGTCTCCTCATCAAAGGTTTCTTGAAAACTTGGTTGCACTTGGCTCGTCCTAATGCAATAAGTATATGTGGCGCTAGAGACCGTTTCACCCCTAGGCAATTCGCAAAGATACGAGCCCCGAACGCAGATAGTGCGAAACAAATTTAGAACTGATGAAAACGAGGAAACGAGACGACGCGTCGTCTCGCGCGGGTAGAGAAGTTCGGGCTCAGGGCCAAACGGCTCAGGCAAAATACTAGGAGGATCGAACCACGCGGACCATGAGTAGCTTAGTAGCAGACACGGTGAATGTGTAAGCGCGAAGGGTACGTTAAATTGCGGCGACAAGAATATTGCGAAATTCCTTGTTCTCCCACTGCGTCTCGCTAATCGACGAATATTCGCTCTTTGGCAAGCCACTGTATATTGTAAGAACACCTGTCGGGTGTCGAATTCCGTGAGCTCTCGCGCGAACGATGACGAAACGTGATTTCTGTCGTCGCGTTTCGCCGACGTGCCGGTTAGACATCTCAAAAGAGACAAAGTGATGTTTCAAAAATAAAATACCACATCGAAGACATAGACGGAAGTATATATATATATATATATATTTCCTGGTACGATATGTGAATCTATGTCTTATCTAAAGATTTAACGGAATCGAAACTAGTCTAATCGCAGCGTTTATAAATATCAGATGATAATCTATATTAATGAGGCTTCGAAGGAACTTTCGCGTTCCGATAAAACCGACAAGCTTTTGCGAATGCTCATAATCACTGTAATTCCGATATCTCACTTCATATCTGAGATCTTTTAAATTCTCTTTGCAGCACTTATATTGTGCTTAGACTTTTACTCTTTATAAATACAAAACAGAGAGGCTATCAGTGTCTGCCTGTTTTATGAAGGGTGTTAAGGCACATTCAAACTATAGCATTGATTTCTTTAATAAAATTTGACTCTGCAGCACATTTGGGCACCCGCTGCTTTATAGGAAAAAGGCAGATTTTCATGTCTATCAGATATCAATTCAATTACAACTCTACCAAATATAACCCTATCACATCTTAATCTTTAGAGTACACTGGTGTCATGGAACGTTCGTACCATATTGGAACTTCATCGTAGTAAGTACCAGCGTGGACAAAAATGGTATGGCCGAGATTCTCACCGAGAATGTGTCTAAATTCTCACTTCGAACCTCGAACGAGTTAAAAACTTTAAAACCCACATAATCTGATACAGATTCTTTGCAAGCTTCTACACTGAGAAAAAAGACCGGTTAGACCTACCGAATGTGCGGTTGCGAAAACTTGATTCGCGATATCCGTTGGTTCGTTTAAACAATCATCCAAATATTTCTTTCGCTATCAGCAAACGTTGGGTAGGTCCAACCGATTTTTGTTCTTAGTGTACAGAATCTACCCCAGCGTCTCCCCAATATTCGTCCAAAAATCATTAGTTACATTAACAGATATACAGACAAATGTTACAGAGAAGCTAAAGTGATCGAATCTCAGAGAAATTCTGGGATCAATTCCTTGCATTTACAGATTTGTGGATGAATGCTCAAAAGAACAAGGGATAGATTTTCTGGAATTTTGGAAAAAATCTAAAACATATTGCTTGGGTGGATTACGAGTGGTGATTTTTATACATTTGTGAGCCGTTTAAAGATCGGTATGACCTGGAAGTCATATCTGGATAAGACGGCTTACGCAAAAAGGCTACACTGGTCATCATCAACAACCTACTTGAACTTCCCATGTATTTTATGTAGCTTTTTAGTCAATTTGTTGTTCGAACTATGCCATTTTCCTGTATGTCGATGTTCAAGTTATGTGAAGTCACAATGTTTTGCAGCTGCTTTTATAACCACTAAAGTAAATATGAATTATATCACATTTGTCTTAAATGTGCAAAAAGATAAAAAAGAGAACATAGTTGATACTTTTTTTAATTAAATTTACCGTATATTCTAATAACGCCTACATGTAACGATCTTAAACAAATTTTATTTTGACCAGAATAAAGTTGTTATGAGTGACTTGCATTTATTCTTAGACATAAGAGCCCGAAGTAAATCAGCAGTAAATCATTTTATTTCACTCAGTGCGAGAAACGTTTGCTTAACTCGTGTGATTGCAACACAAACTGCAAACTTAAACTCGTCAGAAAAAGTTTTATCGCACTAGGATCGTAAAGTACTATTTTTTATCCATCTTTCGATAACTCTCATTTATTTGCGTTGATACTCGGTTCGCGCAGATGGGATCTATCGATCGGCGGCGAAGGTCACATCGGGATGAAGCAGGAGGAGGGAGGGAGAATTCCTCGCGGCCCTGGGAGGGTCATCTCGCGAGGAGGCCAAGGGACGCGGTAGAGTTGCGCGACCGCGTGTATGCCTGTGTTACTGATAGTCACAATGTAGACTGCGTTCTCGCGTGGTCGTTGTATCAAGTCCTCGAGCGAGAGGATTGAGAATAAGACGAAGTAAAGTAACGAAATAAAGAAGGCGATCAGCAACGAAGCAACTTCTCGCGTAGCTTGCGCAAAGACTGTGAGCGAGAGAGAGACAGAGACAAAACCAAGTCATCGTGAAGTACTCAGTTACTCGGCTGGAGAACGAGTACAGTAAAAGGAGGTGAAGATAGAGGAAGTGAGAGATGAACGGAGAAGGAGCTTTGCCTTCACCCAGCTGCCTAACCGATCAGAAACGACCTTCGGTACGTATGTACTCTTCGCAGAAGGAAGGGGAAGGAAAAATAAAGAAAGAATGAGTGAGCGCACGACCTCAATGAGGGCGTTTCTTCCTTTCGTCTTTCGTCGTTGTCGTCGTCTTCTTCTTCGTTGTTGTCGTCGTCGTCGTCGTCGTCGTATCGTATCGATCCTTTTCGTGCGAGCCTTTCGTCTCGACGAAGAAGCCGAAGGCGGCGACGAAGACGACGACAACAACGACGAGGACGAGAAGTGGTAGCAACCACACGATCGGCGAAGAGAATGAAAAAGAAGGCCGCAAGGTACTCTCTAAAGCTCTCAGCGCGTTCTCGCACCCGTAGCAACTCGTCGCACCATGGGCCCCGTCGTCGTCTTCGTCGTCGTCGAGGCCGTATCGCGTCGCGCATTGTTACTCGAGGGTAATCGCTCCTCGGATCGATGCTTCGTACTCGCGATGCGTGACTCGAGTTTTATTCGACCCGAGGGACTTGAGAGAAAAAAAAGAGAAAGGGGGAAGGAGGAGAGGCTCGGCAAACTAAGAGTGTCATTGACATCCATAGAAAACTAATTAAAATATTCAGTATGAAGGTTTTTTTACGATGTTTCAGTATAAACGCGTGTTAATGTGCGATATCAAATAAGATTCAATGGGAAGGATATGAAATAGATAGTCCATTCTTTAACGTGCTGTATATAAAGCTTCGAAATGTATAAAATTGAAGAGGGAACTGTAGGTCGCTTCTGAAATATTAGCATGATATGATGAATGAATATAAATACAAACTTGAACTTAAACACTGAGGTCTAATAATATTGTACAGCATAGTCGAACATTGAGGCTAGGGAGTCAAAAACAAATATTGGTACTGGATCAGGGGATAAATTGTATCACATTTGACTTTTCGGAGAATCGACGAAAACAGACGGAAAATATGGAAAAATTAATGTTTTTATTTGCAGAACTAGAATGATCAAGTTCAATATGAAATTCATGGCTTAGATAAAAATCAGCTGTCCACATTGTTGTCGGCTCATCCTCATTTATGTACGAACTATCCCCATATCCTGAAGACTACAGATACTCCATTGCATATGCCTCATAAACTAAATGCGTAATCTATTTAAAATGGCGCACCTAACAAAATGGGTTATTAGGTCACAATGTATATGAAAATGATCTCCTAATGTTTGATTTGTTCCAATGCAAACCCGATTTTGAATTGGTGCCAAATAAATGAGGATTGAAAGGGAAGTCTCCGAGGAAGAAGTTACAGAAAATATTTTAAGGACAAAGTCTAAAGGTTGATTTCAAGTACATGGAACTTGGCCAAGTAATTCCAGAAGCTCTCTCCTGGAGGTTTTTATCACATCAGCAGTGTGGACAATATTATTTTGTTGTTTCCGCTGGTAAACATTGCAAAACGTTTGTAATAAAACGTCTGAACTCATAATTGGGATCTCAACTTATCACTACAAATACGGTTTTCTACCTATTATACTCAGATTGTCGTAATATACGGTGAAAAGTCACTAGCCTGCCAGATTCGTGTTCACCTCATCTGATCTAAATTATCTCATACACTCGTAGTGTAGCTGGATAACCGTATTTTCGGATATAATTAAATTCTTCAAGGGTTTGTAATTGGACTCTTCATAAGATTTAAAGTTTTTGTATGTGTTTGCACTGTGATTTGAATATCGTCCAGCTCACCTCGTTTCCATGCCACGTCGGTGAGGCAGAACAAAGCTACGTACGTCGACGTCGGTACGGCGATGTCCTTGAGCACTACTTCCGAAAAATGAAGAACGTGGATTGTTTCGGCGGCACTGACGGCCTGAGGAGATCGTCGAAAAATGTCTCCGATTGTGGTTGTAATAGTGATGATGATTATGATAGTGATGGAAATGGACAGCTGACTGATGCACTCGGACCGGGTGATGGACAGTATCCGCTGTTCTCCACCAAAGAACATACGGCACAACGCCGGGTCCGCCTGTCGATATTACACCCGGTTTAACTTGCAACGTTGGCAGAAAACGATACGCTAGACCGACACTGCGAGTCGGCTGATGGAGATGCGAAAAAGAGAAAAATAACTGCTGATTGTGACGGTGATGGTAAGCGTTATTGTCAGTGGTCACTGTTGATTCTCGGTGAACTAGGCTTCGTGTGTCATCGGAAAAGAGGTTCCAGTCGCGCCAGTAGGGGCCACGAGGTAACATGTCACGGCGACATCGCTGCTTCCAGCCGCGCACTTCCTCCTTTTTCTCTTCTTCACCCGGTCTTATATTTGATTTTACAAAAAATATTCGAATATCTCACGTGGATTGCTATATTGAGTACCTGTATAAATTATAACAACGAAATAGCATTGATCCACAAATGCCGCCCCGAGCAGCGCCGGTTAACTACACTCTCGGTTCGAACTATAGCAACCCTGGGTACGTATTAATTACCAAACAGTATTAACGTCACGCAAACATCAAAGTTCACAAAGTTAGTCAAACGCGGGCGAGCGCGGGCATCCACTCGCCCATTATAACTGGCGGTTCCTCTTGATGCATAAAGTTTTTGGTTGTGGTATTAGAGGACGTCTTGCAATTATGATGACAACTTCAAGAATTTACTAGTTCTCAATGTTGTTATTTTATCCTTTTGTGTTTATTATTACAGATTCTTCTGATTACTAATTCACCAAAGTACTTCAACCATTCACTTGTTTCTGTCGTATCATTAGAAACGGAAACACCTTTAATAGTATAGAAAATACGGGAAATAAGGGTGCGACTTGCGGACGAAGCCGGTTCGCGCGCGGTCTTTTGTCTGGCAAAAAGCGTGAGGCGCGTTCCTTTTGCCCGCGGACTCACGGGGATGCCGACGCCTCTCCTTCGAACCGTCACACCACCCCGACTTACGTCGACGACTTCCACCCCCGCGACGTCGAGCAACCGAGCAAGGGAGCTCACCAACGAACGAACGAACTACGAACACACGGTGAGAAGGAACGAACACGGCGCGCCACAAATTTCAAACTTGTGGGAGCGCACCTAGTCCTCTCGCCCTCGCGCGTACTCAGCAGTGCCGTCACTGACGCCTCTGGAACCCTCGCAAAAAAAAAGATACCACTAATTCTCAAGCTCTGTAGTATCGATCTTTCAGGGACGTCGATATATCTAACCCATTCACATTTTATTCCCTGTGTGAAGTAGATAGAGAATCCTTAGAAACAAATTCCATTGACAACGATATTTTTGTTTAGCCCACGTGCCCAACGGGCTTTCATTACTTCCTAATGGAAAATGTTTGGTTATGTTGAGAATAACATTTACTGTTGACGTCGGAAGGATTAGATATTAGAAAATCCGTAATCTGTTAGTATATCACTATCGGCGCCTGACTACTTTACTTTAGGCTTAAAACTTCAATATTGACATTTGTTATTTGTTACATGACACACATGCAAGGTCGAAAATCTTGAACGTTCGTTTTGACGAATACAACCAGGTTATACACTTCGCTCTTCCAGTAATAGCTTGTAATGGGTTTGTTATTCCCAGAAGCAAAATCAATACTAGCTGTACCGTGACTGTTCTGATTCCGTTTTTTGACTTTACCAATTGAAGACAAATTCTCGGCCGTCAATACGTCGTAACTAATTCAGCCCCAAACACGTTTTTGGATTGCAAAGAGTGTCCGTTGTTTCACGCGGTTCGCGCTTACGGGGCACTAGAATACGATTTTCTTTGATTTGTTGCTTTCAATCGACCAAGATGACGCGTTAAATCCGTCATTGACGTCATCGCCGCCTCGGGGACTGCCAGCAATGACGTAGTCTCTGTGTGTATTTAGTGCGAGCTCTTACGTTTTCCCGCAAGTGGTGCAATCCCGAGCCGTTTTCAAATAACTTACATTTAAGTGCATAGCTTTCTTACGACATTGCTAGCAACCGCAAGAGTGCTATTATTCAGATAGTCTACTCATCTATCTATAGGCACTTGTTCCACGTATACGCTCTATAGGGGAGACAGTAGAAACCATCTAAAGGAGGGTGCCATGGATTGTAATAGTCGTTGCCTATTATGCTGAACTTTACCAGCAGGTAAACTTTCGATTAATAAATGAAATGCCATTAACTGAAGTGGCATCATATGGCAGGGAATGAAGTGGCATCATATGCCATTCTATGCCTTATTGTCGAATAAAGTAATGACACAATTCTATACAGTTGCTCTAACAAAAGGTCATTTTATGATGAAATGCAAAATCACACGCATGGTAATGACTTTGTGAAGTTCAAGTACGGCTGAGAGAAGTTCGAACTTGCCTGAGGCATAACACCGAAGCTTGGAGGTGAATGTTCACGAAGGTCGCCGCATCTGCACCTGTTTGTGAACGTACAGGTGAAGCGTGCGGACACCATAGGCTGAGGGTCCAGCAGGGACTTTTGCTTCGCGTTCTGTAGTTCGCGGACCAACGGCCTGCCTTGAACCCGAGACCAGGCCGTCGACTGTCAGGTCCAACGACGAAGGACGTTATTTCTTGTGCCACGTATTTTGCGTGTAAATCAATTAACCGAGGTCCAGGATGTTGTGCTAGCAGTAACGAACATTCACTCTGCCCCGGAGCGAGAAAAAAATGCAACAAGGTCTTGACAGGGTGAGAGTGTTTCCGGTTAAAACAGATGTATCGAAATAATGAGTATCGAAGACTGGCTTCCTGCAACCTCGGTGCGAACTACAAGGCACTCGTGAATGCAATTCAATTTGTCGGGTACGCGAAGGGCTTCTAGCCAAGTTCTAAACCCACTTATAGAGAACCCTTAACCTCAAGACGGAGTAGGTTCAGTTTACTCAAGAAAAGGTGTGCCGAGTTGGCGCACTAACTAGCATTTCCATCGAACGTTAACGGAAATGTAAAGCCCAGTGTACAAAGTACTTGTACGTATATTTGCTATGTGGTTTACATCACTGCGATAACGCATTCGAGAAGTTTGCATCGATTCATGAGTTTGTAGACAAAATCGGAGAGTGATTTAAGACAAAATGAATAATTGGACCATTAGAGAGAGGGAAATTGCTTTGACTGTAAAAGGTCGAAGGGCCACCAGCTAAATGGAATATTATGCTAGTTTTGTTTGCGAAAACACGGGCCTCGCGAATCTGGCATTCGTCCCTGAACTACGGTCCTCCCCACCGTCGGAGCGCAAGACTCGGGGCGTCGGGACATTTTCTCGACCGACGATTGGGTACAGAATTCGCATGCGCGAGTTTCGACCTACCCCTATTGATCCACAGCATGCTTCTCACCCCCTGAGGACACTTGCACGCAAGATCCCCAAAGATACGAGACCTTTACATCGGCTCTTCATTGCTGCTGGTGGTGCTGGTGTGCTGCTACCGGCGTTTCTGCTCCAAGCAACGATCCGACGCCATTGCTATACTACGCCAACAGATCCAAACTGGCTCTGCACTGTACAGCGAGATTCAGAATAGGAAAATTTTCCTAGATGTACTGTTTGGTTCGAGAAATGAAGGTCTGAGTATGACTCGTATATTTGTTTATTTTCTTTGTTCAACTTATTTTTTTCTTGTCTAATTAGGTCAATGTACACAGATTAATGTTTTCCATGCCAGCAAGTATTTAAACTTTATAAAATATTGCAATACAAAAAATATATTACTGTTGGACATTCAAGAATTGAAAGGAGTATTTAAGGCTTCTTTTGTACGACTAAAAGAAATCATGAAATATGATATAAAATTTAGAGAGGGAAGTAAGGTGTATTTTTTGGTGTGACAAAATGAAAGTTATTAAAGACGTCCGTTTTTCACAGAGACAGAGCAAACTATGTTGCTCATGCCGAACAAAAGGTTCGCTGAAATGGAACAATAAAATATTAATACGGCTTCCCTTTGGTTTAACAAACGAAAAATTAAATTTATCAAGGGGTTGAGGAGTTTTCTCTAACTGGAAACGCCGTCCGTCTAACTGGAAAGTCCGGTTACCTCTTGCAGACATTGAACACTCTGTATCCAGGGTCGTAATGCAGTCAATATTAGAAACAAATTAACCGACATCACTAGTTTCTAACCTATGGGGACGGTCTTATTTTCCTCGATCCACCATGAGAGTTGTTCCTCGAATCTGGATCACCCTATATACCTGAAGAGGGTGTGTTTTATAGTTTAACTTAACGTTCTCCACAGCTTTATAACCCAGAAATAGAATAACTGCGTGACAATAGCTATAAGTGGACGCGGATAGTAGACTTCACTTACGAAGGAGCAATTCAGATATTATTCATGCTCAGAAGATAGATATTAGTCAAGATAATTAATCGACAAAGCGATTAAGGCTCGTACGCTGTATAATTATAATTAAGAGTGCACACTATTCAACCGTTGTCGCTTAGCTACGGAAAAATCATTTCAAAGTCTCGAAGTCAGAGCGGAGGCTGGCTAAACGTTTTCTGTTTAAATTGCCAATAATCGATATTCCATTCGATCGAGCGAGAGCGGCGGCGTCAGCTCTGCAATATCAACCGAAGCAGGTGCCCGGTACACAGCACGTAGCGACTTACGATTGACCTGGAACGTGACTCGAGCAGGTTCGAAAGGATCTCTTTCCAAGTGCTCGCTGCTACTGGCAGGTGACGAAACGTGTGCGCCACAGATTCTTCCTCGATACATAACAATCGCGAAATAAATAAAACGTGGCTTTCCGACGACTCGCGAAGCAATTGGCAAACGCGTTGCAAAGAGGGTGATGAGTGTTTTTGCAGGTATTTGCAAAGGAGGTAATCGCGAAAAGCTGTATAACTGAGGTTCTTTATCGTTAAACAGCAAGCAGGTGTCAGACAGAGCGTTATACAAGCTACACGGATGTTCTGGATTGGACACAGACGATGAAAACGGCTCAGACTCAAGGTAGGAGCGGTAGCAGGTGATATAAAATGAAGGGATACATAAATATATATTTATGCGAATGCCGCTGATTCCGCAAGCGACAGACATAAATCCTTCTGGACTTACATACACCAGAACATCGTTTCCGACAGGATGCAACTCTACACAGACTAGATTTTCCACGAGTAATTCTACACAGCATTAATTGGACACAACAACACTATCCACAGCATCAAGACACCGCATTAACTCGCCACGACAAGAATATATGGACTTTAGATACAAGCGCCTATTCATCAGACTCCCAACACTTTTTAGACACTTACAATTGTGTTGCTTTAACTTAGAAACACACTTCTTTTTACAGTACACTTACTAATTTCGGCAAATCAGCTTAATAGTTCAACAAGGCTAAGTTCTGTACAGCCCAATCGTAACGCAGTGCTGCACGTACACCCGTTAGCGAATCCTCCTTTATATGTATATAGTTTTTCGGTGGTAGATATAAATCTGTGTAGAAATGAAGCTGTATCGAACTCTGCCGTGATGAACCACGCCATTTACAATTTTGCCATGTCAAACTATTTCGTGCCTAAATTTGTGCATATTCCAGCTGCATAGAGGTGGAATCATGTAGAGACTTAGCATGTCGAATTAATATTATGTAAAGTTATGCCATATCGAATTATTTTTGTGTAGAGTTATGTCGTGGCCGCCTGATGATGTCTAAAAACCAGCTGTGTAGAATTACTTATGTAGAATGTAGTCTGTGTAGAGTTGCATCCTATACAATCGTTATCCTGCCCTCATATACGCATGGTACCGAGACCTTCGCCGTGTGCTATTCAGTTCGGAGACTAATATAACGCAAGGTGAGTCGTAAATACATAGAAGGTTCTGACAAAATAACCAAGTTGTCGTTATTTAACAAATCGACGTAAGGTTACGACATTGGTAGATTGATTGTTTGACTGCGTGAGCGTGATGCTGAATCTTCCTATTGCATGTGTGTGATCGCACGCATTGTTAAAACGTTGATATCAGAATTGCGCCAGGCGACTTGGAGATATTGCAAAATACAATAAGACCTTTAAGATCTGCCGCAGAAGTTGGCTGGAATAGACACGCGTGTTTATATATACCCGAACACGACGATAGCCAACAGAAGAGTTTTATATTCGTCGATAATCACTCGGACTCGTGCAAACACCGCGCCGTGTCTTCTCTCTGACGGAATAAACGCTGCGGATAAATATATATAGGCGCAATGCGAGTTGTCGACAACTGGCATTAATCTCATCGACTTCGCAATTTCAATTGCAACCCCCGGTAATAATTCTACAATACAATACACCAGTCGTAGAGATACTAATCGGCTGACCTGTCTATGAATCATTCGTCCTAAATTCAACGAGATTTATGTGTATGTATGGCTCTTCTATCGGGTTATCGTTAATACCGGATTCGATATTCGTTTTGAAAACTTTGGTCGACTTTCGCTCCAACGAGAGTTTGAAATATCGGTTCGCGAGTTGGGATATATTAGAAGTGAACTCGGAGGAAAACGGGTCTGGTGAGCGACGATATTAAAATCACCGGCGCCACTTCGGGAACTGTTCGATTGGCGGCGCTTTCAGCGCGAGAGAGAAATTTACCTTTCATTCGTACTCGCGACTGTGCTTCAATGGACAAAAGTTCTGCGCGTCCCGATCTCAGAAGCCGCACACAGTCACGCCTGGCAAATCAAATCACCGTTTTCTCCATGACCTTTTCCGACTTGGCTTTTTATTCTTACTTCTTATTAATTCGTAGTGAGGAACGCTTCGCCCTCTTTTGTTTCTCGCCCTAGGTATAATGCCTTCGATCGATGAAGCCTTTCAGTTCGAGTGAGAAGAGTTCTTTGTTTTCGCACGAAGCAACAATCAAGGAATGGCCTTTCTTTCGTTTGTTTTATAATTATTTTCACGAGTGCTTCCCCTCCGACAACCTCCCTCTTGGGTCGAATTAGACAACGAAGACAATTTTATTCTCACCGCTTTTTTTTCTCATGCAAATTACAGGCTACGAAAATGAGAGAGAAACTGGAGTGTCTCGCACCGCGAAACTCTTCGTTCTCCATTCGTCTCTCGTTTCGATGAAAGATTTATGAAGCCGCGGGTGAGTGGTACCGCGGAGCGTAGCAGGGCACGAGAAGTGCCCGGGTTTCTGCTCTGAGTAGGTATAGTATAGGCGAGACGGTGCACACTGTCGCCCTCTCCACTTTTCATGCCTCGGCCGCAGCATTAATATTCCTAATGTTTTTTCATTTGTACGAATGCCCGCACTAAAATTGTCTCGTTCCTACCCGTTTTCACAGTACTTTTGTTCCTTTCTTACTGAATTTCAAGTTTTTCAAGTTTTATTGTTTTGTCTCCTCACATAGAAAACTCATCGCAGTCGTGATTTTCCTCAGATTTTAGTTTGAGAGGATCACGTTCTGACCCAAAAATTTGTGAATAGTTTATGTCTCTTATTTTATATGGATACTTGTTGCGCACTATCGATAACCATCTTTCTCCAAGAAAGACTTCCTGATTGACTTCGCCTTGAAGTCTTTGCAGTTTTACCTCGTGTTCAACATAATTGGTCCAGAGTTGTTTTCCAAGGGCTTTCAATAGTTATTTATTGCTTTGTCCGTGTTATATAATTTTCGTCATGAGCAAGCTTGTTTCAGTATCAGCGTTGACCTTTTCAACGTCCTCCGTGCGGACTGCGGATTAACCATTATCCCTTTCTACTCTGATCAGGATCTATTATAAAATATAACATACACATAACAGCGTAATTAGTTCACATTGTTCTCTTATGAAATCAACTTGAAATTTTAGCATTCAATTGCGCGTAATTAAAAAAAAATATGTTCTAAAATTGTTGAAACTTTAGAAAAAGTCATTAGGTCATAAGAATTGAAGGCTCCAAGACTCTAAAGCTTTACGTATTTTTTTCTGATCTCTCAATCGATACCGCGATGGACTTAGCCAAAACTGTTTATCGGTCAAACAGAGCTTTCCTATTCCTAATACATCATAAATAACTGTTAAATGTCCCACCATTCAAACGATATTTTATGCTTTAATTCGGGTGGTAATAAATTCAGTCGATAGTGTAATTTATACCCTATTATTATTTTAAATACTATTCACTAGCATTTTTATTACAATTCCTAACTGACGAAACGTCAGCGCGGTGCGCCAATCTCATTTGGTTACATTTAACGATTACAAAACTTTGCCGCTCACGTTCCCATAACTTTCGCTCGTACGCAGCGCGATTACGTGAGTATACAGCACATAGCACGAATATATATCTTCTCTTCGTACAATATACGCGAAAGCTCCCTTTCCCTCTCGGTGAAGCGCCGACGATTTCACCGCGTGCGCAAAAACGGAGCAATTCCGTTCATTAATGTCGACGCTGGATTACCGAGGGGTGGAAAAGCGAGGCTGTAGCTGGAGCATGAGCTCCCCTGCTGCGAGCGTGCACGGTGCCGTCACTGATGTCTCGTGCATTGGGTCTACTACTGCTGCTGCACCGCATAGCCGCTGTTGCTGGCTCGTCTCTCTTCCCTTTCCGTCTCGCGCACGTGGTAGCCAATGCGCCGTGCTTTACCATTGATTGCGTATCGTGTACGCGACGCGTGCGTAGATAATGCACGTACACACACACACAGACGTGATAGATCCGAATGCACCAACATTCTATGAAACATATATGTACAATGCCTAAATGTGTATGTATATATACACACATTGCTGACGGATGTGCGTGGATTTGCCACAACGAAAGCCAGGTTCCCGTATCTTCTGGCCGGTACAGCTGCCAGCAATCCCTACGTACTACTTTATAGCATATACACAGTGCATGTCCATACAGCACGTGGTCTGTTAGTGTGTGCCCGCCTCCGTCCAGGCTGTGACCCTCGAACATTTATTTCGTTGTTTTTTCTTTATTTTTTTTTATTCTCGTTTTGTCTCCATCCTTTCCGATTTTTACCCTTCCTATATGCTGTTACACTGATGCACACGGCGAGAGCAAACATCATGAACGCCTGGCTTCGTCATGCCAACATCCAGAATGGATATGAAGAAGGGTTCGCGTCCTCCCTAGTAGCAGCCGTAATCGTCCTCGTTGTGAAAGCGTATCGATAAGAGTCAGCATAGCATATAGTACATGTTCGCAAGGGGTAAAAGAACTTTATCGATGTAGGGAGGTCTTGCAGAGGGGACGACTCGGTTTTTTTATATTTTTTCTTTCTTTCTCTCTCTCTGTTGTTGATGGAGTTAGGGACGATGACTCTTTACAATTGTGCAGCGTATATTTATCGAGGGCTGGATAGGCAGATCGAAGAGTGAGACTTAACGTGCGAATAGTTTCTAGCTGACGATTCCACGCTAGGTTGACTGTGGTCATGTACATAGAAATTGTGGGAGATTGCCTGACGCAATAAGTCACGTGGAAGTTATGTACGGTTCGAAATCTGCTTCTATGTTAAAAAAACAGTTCTGCTATAATATATTTTTCTCTATTTTTTCATTTACGGAATAATATGTATAAGGTATATTCCTTATTATTCTCAAATAAATGATTGTAGGTAATGGTCGGGTAATAGCTCGGAGTCTTCATGAAGCCTACGCTCATGAAATTGGATCTTATTTCTTCGTCAAACGCGTTTTGTTATTTAAACGACGGGTTTTTTATCTTTTTTTTATGGCTCCAAGATTTTCTCGTTTCAGAAATACTGAATTTTTTTAGCTAAATTTCTTTATACTTAGTTAGGACATGCCGCTGTTCCGGAGGTGACGGCGCGAGCTACGTAGAAAAATAAAGTTTTTTTCCACGGCTTTTCGTCGCTGCAGGCGAAAGAATGGAAAAGACGGGTCGAAGGAAGCTAATCCGGTGTAATGAGGTAGGAATAAAACAGGCGAGGCAGGAACGAGGAAAGAAGGAGAAGTACTGAGAAGTGCAAGGGAGAAACAGAATCAGAAGAGAGATCCCATCTCCCGCGAGAAACCAGGAAGAACTTTCCACGAGGTTTCTTATCAAAATGCAAATCCGACGACCGACATCTCCAGCGTCGCCGTCTCACTTTGTCTCCCTTCGGTTGGCTTCCACTTCTTCCTCTTTATTTTCTGTCTTCTGTTCTCTGGTCGCGCCCTTTCGCCCTGTTTGTCGGAAAAGCGTGGTCTAGGACGTGGGGCGATAGGGGCTGAAGGGGGTAGATAAGTTAAAGCCTCTTTTCCTCCAACGGCATAGCACCATTCTCTTTCTTCTGTCATTCTCTCGTTTGTTTCCCCTAAAAAATAGATATCCCAGTCTATTTTATCGACATCGCTGGTCAAAACGTCCATTCCTTTAGTATCATTTCCTACGAATTCAACAACGCAGGGAAGTGCATGTAAATAGGTGATAGCTTCGTAGGATTGTCATGTCGACACTGCCAACTAGTACTAAAGCTATTTGAAACCTCTGCACAGATCGTCCATCACGGTGCATGAATGCGGTAGATACACTTGCATAGAGAAGATTTGTGGCTGAGAGGGTATTCGATAACTCTGCGTATGAGTATATATGTACGATGCACCCGGTAATTTGCAATTTACAATTTACAACGTGTGATTTACACTTTAGATAGTGGTCAATTGTCCCTTGTATGTCGGCTGTAAACAGTTTTCCTTTCTTCACACCCAAGATTTTTTAAATGTTACGTTATAAAAAAACTGTGACACATATTTTTTTTTAGTCTATTAGTTTTTTGTGTTTAGTATTACTGTTTTCGTTTCTGTACTGTTAAAAATGTCTGCAAATTTACACTACCGGAAATTTAATTCATTAGCTGATATATTAAATTTAATACACGAGTGTAATAAAATAATAAATTTTCATATTAAATTTCTTAATTTTCATAGGATTTAGTAGAAAATACTGTAATATTAAATTTCACTTGCATGTCAAAGTTAATGTACCGGTTTATGTAAACGAGCTTCCTTTATCCGTAATGTAAGCTTATACAAAATATTTTTAACAGTTTATTTATGTTGTATTTCATCTCATCTGGTGGTACGTTGTAGAGCCTTGCAGCTACGTAATTTTCTTTCAGCTTCTTCTCTTCTATAGAGGACTATTACTTTTTCTTGATCTTTTGAGCTTTTTCTTGCGTCGCGCGTGGGATTATTTCATAGCTCCTTATTCTCATGAGGTATACTAGAATTAGTATATATATCTAAATTGCAAAAGTTCCAATCCCAAATAAAATTGTTCATTGCCGTATCTATAGTTTTTGTTGTATAATATTTTCAGTGCTCAATTGGCAAACATTTTCTGTTATTTTATCACTGTGCTTGATGCTGCTCGACATACGAGTGTATCGTAGGTCAAAGAAACCATGAAAACCATATATCACAATTTCTTTGTGTTGATTATCCATGTCATTGGTTTGAAAAGGAATGACGGATACTCAAGTTTCTTTAAGACTATATTTGCATCTTCGGTCCATTTTATCTGAGCCTACTATGATGTGGAGATTTCTTATGCTCTTGATTACTTGTGCTGCCATTTGGCCGTTTTGATTGTTTTCACTTGCATAATAAAGTTGAAATTGCATAGTCGATATATGACTAATCAGGAATACTATGATTAGAATATTCGAAGGTTACGCATTTTGTATTTGCTATGTGGACTGTGAACGTGTCTTTCAGGAACCACTTAAGATATTAGCCGAATTTCGTCTTGATACCTGTCAGTAGTAAGGACCCAGCCCTTTGCTTCTATTAGTAGCAGTAGTTTTTTATTCCATTGTATGGCTTCAATCGCCTTATACATTCCATCCCAATACATTGTGCTCTCTTGTAACTTATACAATTTCAACTCACCCACAAAAACATCGGAATATAAGTTTATCAAATGAAGATTATACCTAGATAGTTCACCTTAAAGACTATTATCACTTTTTGTATAAATACGCATCTTCTACGGCTACAACTATCGCTTACATCTATCCTTATTTGTTTAATTTGTTCAATATATTTAATAATTGTGTGTAGTATTGTAGTTGTAGATGTTTTAAAAAAACTAGTATCGCATTTCATAGGTACACTTCTTCTTAGTTACTTTGCATCAGACTAAACTTATTTTCTTTCACACGTAATGACATGTATTAATAAATCTTTGCACATTCACACCCTTACTTCCATGTATTTTATATTATTCCTCGGTTCTCGATTTTTCTTTTATTAATTTCCCCAATTCTTTTGTGTATCTACACAGTTCCTCTACCGGTTTTCCCTTCAGAGCCTTTATAGCATGTTCATATATTTCATTTTCATCTTGCCGACCACCTAACCAGTCCTCCACCTATCTTGACAGATCCGACTTTATTAGTCTCCTGGCCTCTTTACAAACCCAAATGTGCCCCAAGTCCTCATTTCCTGTCCCACATAGCCTACAGCTCCAATCCTGGAATCCCTTTTTTCCATATCTAAGCTTTGCTTCTATTAGTATTATTAGTAGGTTATTACTTTGCTGTTCTCGTAGATGTTGCAGATATCATACACGTATGTCAGGAAGAGAAGTGATTCCACTATTGTACCTCAGGTACGACAAAACCTACCGGCTCTGTGTGACTGTATCTTTCACGTACCTTCGCTCGATTTTGTCTTTCATATACATAGATATACATAGCTGCTCAACAGTTTTTAAGCTGCCTCTCGAAAGCGTTTCTTTCCAAGCTTTTCAAGCAGTAACAGAATACTCAGAATTTCCAACGCTTTTTTTAGTCTATGATTATAACAATACATGGTTAGGGTTTTCGAATGCTATGGTGAAGTGCTTCACTAGTTCGGCTGGTGCATTATCTAAGGAGAGCACTTATTGATGACTACACTATAGAAAGATGATAATTGCATTTCCTAATTATTTCGAAAAAGTTCGTGTTCAGTGATACGACCTGCGATCGAATCTATTTTACTACCCTCCTCTCTTGTATATGAGGATTATTGTCTCTTTTTTCAGCGTTTCCTTGATTCAAAGAAATTCCATTAGAATCCCAACCTATGAAACATTTCTTTAATAATATAAAAATAATATACTTAAGCTAATATTATTTTTTCTTTGAATAATCAGAAATTCCATGTAATGTAGTGTCATAGACTTAAGGAAAATTTTCCTTAAAACAAAGAACAGTTTTTCATGGGTTTCAAAGAAATGACTTTTGAGTCAATAAACCCGTTTTCTTTAACCTAATAAAAAAATCCTTATATTTTCGTAGCGATTTTTGTCCTCATACGTATTTGTTGAATCTAGCCACATTATATGTTATAGGTATGAAGGAATTGGAGCAGATCGGAATAAAGTTATGGATTACATTATTACAACGTGTTTTTATTTCGATTTTACAAAACAAAATTTCTTCAGAAATATCAATTATTTACAACTGAAATACTATTTTAACTAACATGGCCAACAAAAAGCAAGGTAAAACGGGAAACCTCGTGGGAAAATAAATATAATTCATTTGGAACATTTTCAAAAACCCAACGAGGTTGGTGATCCGTTGTTCCACGACGGAGACGAAGAATCTATAAATATCGAACGTTTCCCATGATTACGGTTAAATTTAATACCACACAATCTTAAACTATGCCGACTATTACATATTAGTACCACACAACCTAAAACTATGCCGACAATTACATATCAATACCACACAACCTAAATCCTAATACCTAGCCTCTTTTGGATACCATTTTCATTTGTGTTCTAGGTAATTTTCAGTTTCCCGGCGCAAGAACCTGAAGACTTACTTTTCATGAAAACGAAGTTTCCTCTATGACGAAGCAGAAGTTTGAAAACATTTTCAATTCGCATCATGCGCAATCTGAAGTTGGAATAATTCCGGCAGAAGTTTCCAGGTTTTACTACGGAGTTGAAATGGGTTGTAATTACATGTTTTCTGAAATTCTTTATCCGTCGCATCGACTGTTCGAAATTCCAGCTTTAGCGTTGCCAATCCGACACCACCGTACAGCACCCACGGCGTTACCGTCAGCTGGAATACTTTCATTTCGCGCATTCAGCTATTCCGCCCTGCTTCCGTCTGCAGCCTATGTTCCCGCTTCGGCTTCTTTCTCCCTTTCACTTCGCCCAGCCGCTACAGGCCTAATTTCACTCTGCAGTACAATCCCTAGCAGCGAAAACAAGAGAGAAGAAAGCTCGAACGTATAGCGCCAAGCACGATGAGACTCGTGCGCTGCCAGAACTGGCTCAACGTTCCATACGTTCCGCACCGTGCTCTCTTCAGGCATATCGTCTCTCTTATATAACGCTGCATCGCACAGTCGCTAGGGTTCACCCGAACTATACGAGGGGGTTGCTGCGCTCGCGTGTGTACCCTGTATATCCCAACCACCCTCATCGTCCTCGACATCCTCTTCCCCGCACGTTCAACACTGAACAACACCTACCCGAACTCCCGCGGGCACACGATATCTACCGCTGCCAGCACAGCGACGTCTATTATACTCTCTGTACATGCAGTACAGAGGCGGGTATAAGGCATATATACTATTCTCTATAACCCTCGTCATTTTCACAAGCCCCAGGCCCCGTACACCCTCTCCAACCCCTGTGGTATATCGGACACTGCAATTTACGTATTGCTCGCCTTAATGTTGAAGAGTTTTTTTTCCTCTTTGCCTTACTACGTAATATATTGGCATAAGTTCGATAATTATATGGATAAAAATATCAGCATATGGTAAAAGAGGACGTCAGATTTTCACTTAGTTGGCCAGTTTCGTATTTTTTTCTATTATTAGGTGCAAAACATTTCCCAATTTTATGGTTTATTAAGGAAACTCGTACTTGTAGCAGAAGGGTTACGCGCAACCCTCGCAGCTATATTAGAACTGTAATACCAGTATACGCCCAACTGTGCAGACCACTGGGATTGCTCGCATTGTATTCTTGTCTTTCTGACAACTTTGCGCCTGATGTTGTACATCATATATAACTGTATTACTGTATTTCGTACAAGGCTGCATGTACTAGTGTTTACGAGTTCTGCCACTGAAGCACTAATCTACCGCACACCAAGCACTGATTTCAATGCAGCGAGTGTAGCTAAATTGTCCCTTTGTCAAAAGGAACGGGCGTATGAACAAGATTGTAAGCCAGATGGTCAGGGACATTAATTTGATTATCTCATTGGCCAAGACCTACGGAAAATGGAGCTTCTTTTATGTGTAATTTGCTACAGGGCTATGCTCATGTCAGAGAAAATGTTATCGTCATAGTAAATATTAAGTGACGATTATTAATTGGAAGTGTTCACATGATTTTTTTGAGTCTATGCATTATGATCAATACTGGATATGCAAGTTTAAAATAAAAATTGAGATATTTCAACACTACTATTTATCGTAATCAATAACATATATTTTTGTTAGTATAGCATTTCAAGGTCATTCTAAAACTTAGATAAGTCTAGGAAAAGAAAATAGGAAAACAGACAGAATGCTGAGCTTACAGCAACGCTAATAGACGCTGCATGCTGTTACCATTGCGACTGCTAGATTCAGTCTGCTAACTTCAACGTCACGTGGTTACTGGGAGTATGATAGAATAAATTTAAGATCACCGAATGATCGGTGGTCAGATCACAAACTGATTAGACTTTGTCACAAACAGGGCGCGTACCCGAGTTGAAATATAGAATCTCCGAAAAGCCTTCATATAATGAAAATGGGTAACAACTGCCACATTCACAGGTTCTATGCAGGGCCGTGAACTCTCGTTTCAATCTGTACAATCTATCCGCAAATGAGCGGTGGTCGGGCTTAGTCATATGAACACTCCTCTTACTCTTCAGCCTTCGTTGAGCCTCCTTGAATTTGAACCTCCGTAAACCTCCAAAGGCTCTAACTTTTACGTGGTTACATCTCGCTTGTAATTTTCATGATTACGTGATTTTTACAAACTTTTATTTAATTTTTTGTCTGCTCGAATAAAATATGGAATAAAATGGTTTTCTATTCATGATTTTTCGGTCGTAATAAACATGTTTTGATATGTCAGGTCACGTATACGATCTGAAGTTAATAAACAAAACGTATACGCTCGTCTGCGTTCCGATGTTTCGTTGTTATTTATAGACGGCATTTTTTGCTGTGGACTGGCAAGGCACATCTACTGAAGGAAAAAAAACATGTCCCCTGTTATTTCGACTCCCGTCGATATTAATAATCTCAGAAAGCTGTTTTTACCGCTGCTAGATGGTTAAAAAAAGAGTGGAAGATTTGACTTTATATTATGGAAATTGACCGAAAAAGAGAAAAAAATGGATCAAACCTCCAAATGTCGTACGATATCGTGGACCCTTCGATACCGAAAGCATTTCGGAAAGATGGTGCTGTTCCATCACTCAAGTGGCTCGATCACACAATGAAAAAGACGTCAAACTATAAGGCTAAAATTCTAAAAATAAGCGGTAAGTTTTTTATGTAATTAAATAATTATTCTGAACGTAAAGTAAAATAAAAGACATAATTGTATTCATGGAAAATTATCAACTATTTACAAATGCATAATTATTTGTTGATTTATGTACAATAATATGGTGAAATTATTCACTGGAAGACTAGTACTAGATTCTCTTTGACCTAATTTTTTGTTTGTTCTTAGATCAACAAACTTTGGTACAGACATATGGCTCAAAATTGGTAGACTTCTCAGCAAAGGGCACAAAAACTGGCTCTTGTCCGGGGATTGACACTTACTTATACAAAGCTGTATTTTGTAAGTACGGGTTATGAATAATAATGCCAAACATTCCTTCATGATTAGTTTAAGATAAATTGTTTATGAAGCAATTCAAATGGCGCATCATTTCTCATTATAATTATAGACTGGACGTGTGAATGGACTGGACATGAAATCAACGAAGGAGAATATATTGCGATCATAAACAAAACATAGTATAACAAACGGAAGGCCGCATCGTAGGTCGATAAAAAGAGCGACAAAGCACTGCGCACTGTCCGAAAGACAAAGAAAATTAAAATTGTTGATGCTGATGCACTTCAGAAGAAAGTCGAGGGAAAATCGGAACTTTTTGTTTAGTCCGATGATGTTGGTGCATCTAGCATTCAAGTCTCCAACATTAACATAGCTTCATCGACCATAGACAACCAATCCCATATATTTGTGATAAATACGTAATTAATATTTTAATTCCACTAAATAATGCGGTTCATATAATTTATCAAATGCAAGCATATGGAATAGGGAAACACTCATTCGGGTGTTTCACCAATGTTATAATGGACAATAAGTTTGAATTTTATTGTAATATGCTTGTATTTTTCATTTTTTATTGGTATGTTCTTTCGTACGCTTTATTCAGGCTTTTACGTTACCCATCTCGCCTTTCCTCCTTCCTTCACAGAGACCCCCCTAGAGTGTTGTCCGCAGCCACTCAGCCTAATGCACTACTGTATCGCATTTGCACGAGGGCACAGGGAACCTGCGGAAAACCTGGCCGATACAGGCGGCTTTATTGTTACTGAGTTTCTACTGCATGAGAATACATTAGAAACTCAGAAAAACTGTCTCCCGCTCAACAATTGGCGCGCAAACCAGTGCGCGGCTAAGCGGTCACCCATCCAAGTTATGGCCGCAAACAATGCTGCTTAACTCTGGGGACCACCGAAGCTACATACCAAACGCGTCGACTGCTGTCGGTTTGTAATATGCTTGTATAATTGTACGTGTATAATTCTATAATTGTACTTGTATAATTCCTACGTATGCATGACGATTGTAATGTAAGAATCTACAGAGGGTACACGGAGATTTCTAGGAGATTCATTTGAGGGTCTGTAGATCATTCTCAAACCTTCCTCTCAACCTCCATTGACCTCAAATGGGTAATATGTGCCATTTTCGAAAGTTTAACGAAGGCTCTAATCTTACACGTAAAAAAATGCTTGGTTAGAACAACCAAGCGCTTGGTTAGAACAACCAAGCGCTTGGTTATTTATACACTAGCCAATTAATTAGTTAGACCAACCAAGTTATTGGTCAGCGCCACCAAGCGCATTGTGATATAACCAATAACTTGGTTGGCATAACCAACAATCTGATTGGTCTAACCAAGAAATCGGCTGGCGCGTATTTAACCAAGCACTTGGTTGTTCTAACTAAGCCTTTTTTCCGTAGCCCTTTTTTCCAAGCGGTAGCCCTTAGTACGGTAGCCTTTTCGTACTCCAAAAAAAGTATCAAGTAAGGTTCAGAGTTACGGATTTCAGAGAGGCCAGAATTTTCAACTCGGGTAATTACAAGAACAACGAAAATGGGCGATGCCTGATATTGCCCACATTCTAATCTGGGAGGTTTGATCGGACAAATGTACTTATGTCACACCTGGCCCAGATTAGCCCTAAATCTGGAGACCCTGAAAAAATGCCATACTAAAGTAGCATTTTAGTCCCAAATTTGCTTGAAATCTGATGTGTCTCATCAGGCAGGACGACATCTATCTGAACCGATCAGGCATACCTGATCTGAAACCAGACAGCTTAAATAAACTTGTACTCGTGACGCGGCGAAGAAAGCGCTTGGGCTGTAATATCAACGTCGTCTGTTGCACAATATAAATCAACTGTCAAAACTTTTTAGGCAGAGAAACCACTTCGTGTCTCTCAAATTGAGTGCAGTATATACCAGTTCATGGAACGTTATATTTATCGTGTTGCAGTTTCTGTTTTGTAACGATTGCTAGAATTTCCCACGTATCTGATTTTCCATTAATAATTTTGCAAACTCCGTTCTCCATGTAACTGCGCCTACGTCGTTGACCTCATGCCCACTTATGTGACTGCTCTCGTTGCGACAGTCAGAACATAAAAAAATGTACCGTTAAAGTTCCTTATCGTCAGCGACTATTTTATGTGGTCTGTCAAAGGCAGATTATGCGAGCTAAAATCTTTATCGTCCGATATCCAAATTAATAATTTTTATTTCTTGATGCATAGTAAAGAAATTATTTGAAATTGCATGTAACGCGACCGTTCCGTTTTCCGTTAAGCGATACTCCACTAACTCGCTAATTTGTATACGATTTAATAGCAAATAATTATTATGAACACGTGTACATTTTTTCCCTCCCTCTCTGAACTACATATTCCGTTTCCCATGGGCTGACGCAATAATTCGCAGTTCTCGACAGTTCGAGAGAGAGGTGCGTTTACGAGACTTTCACGAGTGCGGTGCGAGTGGGTGCCATAATTTAGCGATTAATAACTGACGCTTATTACAAGTAAATGGCACGAGCAATATCGAATTCGAGCTGGTCTCACTCTGCCTGTACATATTTTATGACATTCGTCTGACGTTTGTGCACTACGACCAAATGGGTACACGAATCATTTACCTCACGTTTGTAAATCGTGACAAATTACTAAATTATATCAACAGCGCGGCATCGAGACATCCCGCATAATGTACTCGATGTAATTTTAATGGTACTCCAAAGTTGGTGCCGCTGCACATCACTTAGAAGACTCGTATAATTCTAACCGCATTACAATTAATTATTCATGCGATACGCATGTAAGATTCGATATAAATCGTAGCTATATGCGGCGCGACCGACAGTATTTGCGAATAAATTTGAGTTCATTGGATAGTTGGTTCATCACGAAAGAATAGTGAATGAATGATGCCCAATCATGTTTTACATATTTAGCTATTCAACGATACTAAAACCCTAATAACACTAAAACTTTATTTACTATCTGCGATTTTTTATTGCTCCCTCATAGACGTAACTTTTTAAAGTGAAACTTTAAGAGATTATCATGCCCGTAAAGTTGAAATTGTCTGAAACGTCGAGAAAAGTGGTCTAGAAGAAAATGTCTGGTATTTATGTATGCATACGCTGTTAAAAATCTGCGGTGTAAGATGACGCTGGTGTGGACTTTTTATTGGTGTTACCCATTATAGTGTTAATTTTACCTCTTTTTACGGTGTAATATTGACACGGGCGGTTTCGTTACATTTATTCCAGTGTCAATTTCATTTATCAACACTGACGTTAGAATTTTTCTTTGTTTTACGAATAGCAGTGTAACCGTGACACCTGCTCGTGTTAATTTGGCACTGTTCGGTGTCAATCATGCGCCGCGCCGGTGTTATAAAATTAACACTAAGATAGTGTTAATGATACGATTGCTAGTGGTGTTAAATTAGTTTTATGATTATTTAACACTATTCGATTTACACAGCTCGTTAACACTACAGTCGGTGTGGACCTATTGGCTTAGTGCGTTAAGATGCCAGCGCCGCTTGTGGCACACCTCGGCAACAGTTGATATAAAAAAAGCATTGATTCTTATGGTAGAATATAGTTTACAGAAGATTTTCCGATTATACTAAATGAACAAGTGAAAAGTATTGTTATAAATAAAAAATAGGTTGTTTAATTAATTTTTTTGTAATTTTGGTTATGGTAATAGCTTTTTGTTATTCGATTTATTTCGTAAAAAGGGTACATAAATTTTCGTGTGCCCGGTGTCGTCTGCACTTTTCGCCGGTGTTTATGTTTATGACAGCTGACAGCAGCATTAAAACGGCATTGAAAGATGGAATTGATAGCAGAACGGGATTCAAGGCGATAACGCATGCAATTGATTTTAATTCACAAGGTATTATAAAAGGAAAGGCGTTATCTGTATGCCATGTGCGTCGAGTGGAGGAGTTAACAGATTCAGACAAACGTATCTTAATAAAGTGCAGCGTTATTCGCCAAACGTCAGTGACACTTCCACTACTACACCGTACAAGGTGAAATTGGAAGTAAGTATTGTAAAGTTTCAATCATAGTAACAGTATTATAGTCTATAACTTTTTATTGATTAGAGAACATTTAGTTCATACAGTAACTCTGAAACTTTTTTTTTCGTTTAACGGAGGCAATCCAGGCCTCGCGTCTTTTCTGCTTGAAAACTTGGATCTTTCCTGTAGGGAAACTGTAAAAATGTACGACCGGTGTTTTTACAATTCACGACGCAACACGGCATTGAGGCCTTCCCTTTTGGTGCACTCATAGTGTCGATTTATTAAAGAAATATAAATAATATCGTTAATTAACGTACGCTAGCATGCTTTACTGTGATAATTTTTTATCAGCTGTTGCACAATTTCGCCGCTTCGAACGCTGGCTGTCCAACATGGCCGCGAATGAAGGTCACGCACGAAGCCAGTATAGAAACCGACCTGATGTAGTTTTTAACACCAGATTTTTAACAGTGTATGTACACAAAATGGATAAGAAAACATAAACAGTTATATATCGAGAGAACGGATTGTAATGTCGGGATGAAAATGATCATGCCAATTCAACGTTTGTCATGGAGGTCAATTTAATTGAATGCGTTATTTCCTTGTCATTTTATGAGTTTTAGATTTTATTTAAAACCAAAAAAACATAAACAAGCTTACATAAACAAGCGTACAAATATACTAGCGAACTCGAAACTTTTCCTTACGTGCAATTACGATTAAAGGTGATTAATATTCTATTCGAGTAGAGTCGACAAAGTGATCCGAAAGTTATAAAATTTGCCACAAAATTTAGCAGTTTTAATATTATTTCGGGCTGGGTTTTTGTAGTTGAAATTTGTGAGGCAATATTCTAGCACTGGGCGCTACATGCTTTTGTAGATTCAGGTGGTGCTTTCTATGGTAGTAAGTTTATTTTGAAAGCTTGTTTTCCTGAAATGCGAAGCACGTGTCTTCGTTTTTGCTTCCTCATAGAGGACGCTTTGTTTTTCATTGTTATGTTTGTATTAAGATTAAAGTTTAATTTGTTGTCTACCGTGATGCCTGAATATATTACAGAAGTAGATGGTTTTATTTTTTGGTTGTATGTATGCATGGATCGTGTAGATCGTGAATTTACGGAGATTTTGTGATTAAAGATCATAAGTTTCGATTTGAACAGGTTTGGTTTCAGCCATAATTTTTTAAACCCTTCGATGCATGGGTTAATTTACTAAATAAAAAAAATCCTACGTCTTTACAAAGACGTACGAATTTGTACATGAATAAAGTTATAATTAAGGTTAATTGGCGTAGAATTAGACCGACACTGACAATGGGGGCCAAAATTGATCCACATAGTTATTCGTATAGATCATTTTGCGAAATCTTGAAAATAATGAGGAAGTCATTTGCAAGAATCTTTGTTTATTTTTTTTGCAAAGTTCAATCTTTGCTCGCGTGTCGCA
Organism: Ephialtes manifestator; assembly: GCA_963970395.1. Taxonomy (NCBI): domain Eukaryota; kingdom Metazoa; phylum Arthropoda; class Insecta; order Hymenoptera; family Ichneumonidae; genus Ephialtes; species Ephialtes manifestator. Next base: position 10,892,446 of record OZ019982.1, on the reverse strand, counting down.
CATTTTTTCGATAACTGCACGAAATCCTGGGTTACGCACGCTTAGTCGCGTGTACACGGAGCTTAAAGCTTCGTTCGCGTGTAAGGGCGGCGCTAGGATTCGTTCGGTTGACGGACAGCGTGCTACGGGCCCTATGGTCTCTTGTGTGCTTACCACAGCCGAGAGAACGAAATATCGTTGCTGCTGCTGCTGCTACTGAAGATAGGGTTTGGATAAGGACGCTGTGGGATATGTGGATCGAACATGTGACCAGCACAGCGGAAGCGAAACAGAGACCGAGTGCAATCGAGAAAAAAAAAACGCACAGGGGGGATCGATACGCACGTGTGTGGTTCGTAAGAGAAAAGCGTGACACACTTAGCTCGTGGTGGCATATACGTGTAGCGGTCTTTCTTCTGGCACCCCTTTTTATTCATTTTCCTTTCATCCTCAAGCTTTTTCTTCATCACGCTTCTAGGTAAATATTTTTTTAACAGGCATGCGAAACAACAGGAAGCTCCTACCGAATCAACTATTTATTTGTAACTTTTTATGAATTGGTGATCCATATGATTCCACAGTATTTGATTTTTCTTTGTCAAATATCGACGGCAAAATGATTAAATTCGCAGAAAATATTTTAAAGACGTATCTTATGTAGGGCTGTAATGAGATATGATTATTATTCGGGGCTGAACCCCTGTACTTGTATTTTTAATAGTGAAAAGTAGTTTTATATCTACTTATTCCGAAAACGTTTGCTTTATCCTAAATGGGTTTGTCAACGATGCCGGACTTGTTGTCATGGAATTAATACGACAAAATTATCCAATCAGCAAAATATACTTTAAATGAGTATAGTAAATCATAGGAACAATAATAAATGGTAACTATAAATCTAAAGATATAAACGGAATGGTGGTTTCGTGTAGTAAATATAGAATTCTCCGAGTTAACGTTTCGACTTATTATTCAAGTCCCCTTCAGACGTATGTACATTGAGAAGACTATAATTTTAAAGACATTACGTATTAAGGGGTCCCAGGAATCTAATAAATATCATTATAAAATATTTATTTATGATGATACCACTATTCTGAAAGAAGAAGCATTTAAGGGATCTTTCCAGTGTGAAAAAAAAACTTGATTTTTTTTTCGTCTTATCCATTAGTATATACGGTCAAAAACTTTCTCTCAAATTTTTAAAACGAAATTCGAAATACTTCGCTGACATACTTTATGGACCTGGCATCGCCGATTAGTCGTAAGTACACAATTTAGGTATATGAAATTTCTACACTCGGAACTTTAAACGCGTTTTTCTCGAAACGACATTTTTCAAAAAGGTGGACATTCCCCAGGGAATAGTTTTCAAGCGATCGTTTTCAAATTTTAGGAGAACATTCTTCACGCTACTCACTATCGTGCTATGGAAGCTTGTTTCTTTACATCTTCCCATTTTTTAAAAAGAAAAACTGTCGAAAAAGACGGCTAAAATCGGTACTTTTTGTTCAAACCGCCACCATTTCGTCAATTTTGACTTTAAAAAAAGCCTCCATAGCGCGATAGCCAATCGCACACTAATTAATAATCCCATGGGTTTATTTTTTAGATCAAATTTGCGACCCCTAGGATGTCCACCATGAGGCTATCTTTTTTATCAACATTATTTCCAACAATTAAAAAAATATATATAAACAATAAAAATCGTCTTATAAAAAATCATTTTCTGTCATTCATGATTACCTTAATATGTCATAAAAATTTCAGATTGATCGGCGTATAGTAACCGTCCGAAAAAAAAATCGTGAAAATAGGCTATTTTTCGGGGCGTCACACTGGAAAGATCCCTTAATTCTCTCATAATGTCTATCAATCACTATTATTGTGCAATTTTGCACAGCTATATGCTAGACCATAACATTGTGAGGTGAAATGTAATTTTTTTCATTTGTCGTAACTTTTGGATCAAACCAGAAAGCAGTTGTTGGATTTCGAAGGATCATTTTATTTGTAAGAAAGTGCCTTTCGGTCTAAATCTAGGAATTTTTTTATTGGTCTATGAGAAAGTTATTAATTTTTATGCGTAAACGGTTTTTTATTTTTCAAAACAACCAGAAAAAAACATAGGTTTCAGGAATTGGCTACCAAGGTTCACATAGAATAAAGTGCCTCATCGACTAATCTTGTACGTTATATCTATTCTAATGCTTTTCCTTAGTTCTTATTGAAACGAACTTTTTATACTTCGACCTAAAAAAAAAATTATACATAGAAAATAACATATATTTTTTAAATATATGTTAATTTCGAATTAAAAATATTGAAAAAAAGTATAGTGCACAAAAAATACGTAGGTATTAATACGACGTTTTCGAAGATCTTTTCAGTCGGTAATTTTATTCCACTTCACGTCAGTAGCTAATAATATTTTTTTATTGTATTAAATTTTTACAAGGTGCCAAAGTTATTGTTCTCATATGACATGTTATATGAATAATTGGGAGCCTGCGATATTCACTGTTGGAGACCGTATTCTTACCGATAAAACGCAGCATGTTTTGATTAAAATTTATAATTATGATAATTTGAATTATGTTATTCTAGTTGGAAGTTGAATTATGAATTATGTTATTTTAGTCGGAATACGTGACTATTAGTACTAAAACTATTGAAAGTAATATCCGTGATAATCCGCGATTTGATTTTTTATATACTACATGTCAGCTTTTTCCACTGATTGCGCTAGTTGTATTTTTTTCTTTCCTCCTCGGAATTGCTGTGGAGTGGCGAAATTCACGGAGTGTGCTTAATTTAGTTTATTCAATCATATGCTGGTTGAAAAAATACACATGCGTGTTGTCGCGTTAAAATATTTTATTTCACAAAATCATTCAAGTGCTTATAACTTTTTATATTTTTTCGAATGCCGCTCTATAATTTGGTGAGTACGTGGTACTCATAATCTAAAATCGAAAGGCAAAATCAAAAAAGCATGTTTTCTTTTTTAACTTGGGTGATTGGGTTTACTTAACCGCGTCCAAAAAGTTATCCAAATGTGAAAACTTGAGTAAAAAAGTCTTGGGCGTCTGTTCAGTTCGGTCGTTAGGATAAGTAGGTAAAATGAAATTGTCTCGAAACGCTACCGTGTCTCTTCATAAAGGAATTACAAGATCGTAAAGAATTTAAAGGACCTTCGAAAGGATTTCTGCTATGAAGGTTTCTTACATGAACCTTACCATATTGAAGTTCGAGCGTGCTTCATTTATTTCTTACACGAATTACCGTTCAAATATAATTACAAATACTTTACGGCAACTATATATATATATATATATATCCCTCTACTTCATTTAATAAATTATTTTGTTGGCTGAATTGTGAATTTGGATCAATCGAAATTAGATTAGTCGTCTTTGGATGAACCGTCCCCGTCCCGTAAATATATCAATAGCGGCAAAATCCTACAGATTTATACAATGTAAGGTTATATTTGACCTTTTGAATGAATTATAATTCTCTGCTCGTAATCGCATTTTCATCGTCAAAATGATCTTTGTGTCTAATTCAGATAAAATGAGTGTAAAATGAGCTGGTTTCGTACTTCCTACATATTCTATTATGACTAATATACCAAAAGCACGTTTCGGAAAGTTCAATATCGATTGAGGCTATATGAAGTCACTAAGTCTCCTATTTGCTTCAAAATGATAAATTTCTAAATCGTATTAGAAAAAGAAAAATACGGGACTAATTTTTTTCAAATCTCGGAAATAGTTGTATGAAGTTCTTAATTGTATCATTTCAAATTCTAAAGTCGCATTAATTTGATAATCGTACAATCTGAACCAATGCAGATGGAGCGCGATTGGAAATTTCAACTCCAATCTACTCACACAGCAAAATATCAATTGAAATTAAATAACATTGAGCACTTCAATTATGGAAAGAGCATTGCAATTCCTATTGCCTCAAAGCCTAAACAACGTCAACCGCCATAATTATTATTCGACCAAATTTGGTACTAGCATTTTTTTTATTAAACCGTCAAAAATGCTTATAAAGCCGCAACAGCTATAAAATAATTCAATTATACAAAAAGATCAAAAGAAACAACAAAATTGCATAAATATATTTTTATCCTGGTGACCAGTTAAAAATTCGAAACATTGACCACTTTAATTATGGAAAGCGCACTGCAGTTCCCATTCTTTGAAAAACAAAAAAAAACGTGTACAGCCAGAATATTATTCGATAAAATTTGATACAGGCTTTTTTTATACAAAACTTGCAAAAATGACTATAAAATAATAACAGTGACTAAATAGTCAAATTAAATAAAAAGATCAGAAGAAACCGCTGTTTTGACCCCGCATTGAAAAATTAAATAAATTCGACATGCATAACGACAAAATTGGATAAACATATTTTTTTCCATAAGCATGAGCAGGAAGTTATTCAAGCAGAAGTGGATTGCTGCATCCTCGATTGCGGTGCTCCTGTCCCTCTCGCTTGTGAACCCTCTTTGGAGAATCGAGTGCAGAAGGGTTGAAAATCGCGGGTGGTAACAACAGTCCAAAGTACGTGTTGTAGTCGAAGAGCTATATATGTATATATATCTATACATATACCTATATATAAGCATAGGTATAAATCGGTGGTCGCGGGTCATCACATCGAGGTGCAACGGAATTTCGCAGTCTCGTACACCCTGGACGTGGAGGGCCGGGAACGTACAATCGGACGAGTCTCGCGGATTTGTGCATACAAACCCGAGCAATGTGCATGGGCATGGCTCTTTCGCACACACGCCGGTGCAGAAATTACGATGGGCGGCAGCGGCAGCAGCGACGGCGGCGGTTTTCATCGGCCGATCGATCGAGTCCGGTAATTTATTCGAGGCTCCAAGCGTACACGCTGTCTTTCTCGCTCTCTCTCTCTTTCTCTCTCATGTATTCTGAAACGGCGAATGAGCGTATATACTATGTATACATATATTCGTGATTCGTCGGACAAAAAGGGTGAGGGCTCGCCTCGCTCAGCCACCAACTGGCTGCACGAGCAAGCGTTATTTTTTAATTACGAGGAACAATAGAATCGATATCTTGTTAGCGGCCTCTTCCTCCCTCACTTTCTCTGCCTTGCACTTCATTTTACCCGTATTTTTTACTGATGGTGCCCACGTTCTTCTCGCTCTTTTAGTTCTTTTTTTTTATATTCTTCGCTACGCCGATATCGCGGTAGCTCGGTAATTAATATAGGTATACGCGTGCTTGATGTACTCTACGCGGTACTGGATGCCGCTACGAAACGGGCGAAATGCTGCTACCGTGCGTGTCCAGGAATTTCCCTCTTTTTCCGACCGAAAAATCGACCTTACCGGACGGTACGTGGGAAAATTAATAATCAACCGTTCCACAACCCACGGCGGTAACAGAAAATGCAATGAAGGTAAAAAAAAGACGATGCATATTGAGTGGTGTTATACTGGCCTGACGGAAGTGTCATATTGAATATACTTTGCTATCCATTGAATAAATATTCCAAATATCAGTGTTCAATTTCATTATACTGATTTTTTTTTGGAAAAATCATCTGGCTAAAATTAGTTAAATCCATTGATGTATACACTTCCGTCGGAGATTATTAATAAATAAATTTAGCTGTGTTCCTTATTGTTGCTCCCTTCCCTGGAAAACTTATTGGTAACATAAGATTCATTATAGGGAGTGACTCACCTAAAATGAGGAAAATAAAATTGAGCCTAAAATACACATATGGAAATGTTCAACTTGATAAAAAAAATACCACTTGGCAAGCACAGCAAATTACACATTGTCATAAGTGAAAACATTTTTCATAGGTTACCTCACTGTTGCAAATATTTTATTCCATCTATAACCTTATAAAGAGTTTAAGTTACGATGAACCAAATTGACTTTGTAAGTTATCTTATTTACATTATCTTCCCGGTTAGAAATCTGTCAGGGCTTGCCGTATCAGGATCAGGCCCCGATCGGGGAATCGTACGGCTAGCCCTATTATGGAAAGCCTTGTTTGGCCCTGATCAGGCGATGCCACGGCTAACCCTATTATGGAAAGCCTTGCTTGGCCCTGATCAGGCAGTACCACGGCTAGCTCTATTATGGGAAGACTGAACAGGGCGTGATCCGGCGCAATCCGGAGCCGCCGTATTAGGTGTAAGATCAGGCAACCGTGAAATTGCGCTGATTAGGCTTGCCTTACGAGTGCCTCATTTCCTACTTTATCCCGTGCGACTCAAAGTAGAATTCAGGTAGGTATCATATTCCATACCTATTATACATATGGATTGTTACCGTAGAAATAAATGATGACGTCTGGTTCCAAATAATCTTTTGAATCGAAATTGTTCGTCGGCATTCGAATTTACAATGCTCGCAGCGTTCGCTGCCACGGATACGCTGTTGTCAAAACATAACCTTACTTTCGCATTCTTGGAATACTAGTGTCAGGTCAGTCAAATCAACTGTTTGAATTTTAATCTTTCCAAATATTGTTTGTCCGCCATGTCGATGTTATAAGTTTGAAGTTTAAATTCATAATAAGACTAAGATTGTTCATTTTCGTCCGACATTATTGAACCCACCATATGACTTTATATTTACGAATGAAAAATTCAAATTCGCAATCGTCGAATTAAAAATATCATTTATAAAATCGAAATATCGCATTCAAGGTGACGGACAAAGATGCTTTTTGCAATAAATAAATTTTATGCAAATAAAGTCAGTTTTTGCTTTTTCGACCGACATATTAAATCCGCCATTTTGATTTTACGAATTTTGAGTTAAAGTCACTTCTGTGCCAGAGAGATGTCGTATAAGGTCGGCGAATTTCAATCCGAAGTTTTTGACAGAATCACCTTTAAATCTTGGTTCCATATATCACCCTCTCGCATCACTCCTTTTACTGTCATCGTAAAATAAACTATTATGGAATTACAGTATGACATATCCACATAGTCGGTTTGGTGTAGTCGTTAGAGTGCTCGGTTAGTAGTTAGGTAAATAGGTAGGTCCCGTAGGTCTTGGGTTCAAATCCCGCGTGCATCACTTCTCGAATAGTGTTAGGAAAAACCGTCTCCGAAGACGATTCCCTTTTTTTTTGTTTGCTATATTAGTAGAATGTTATTGTTCATATTACTACATAATGCCCTGGAATTAATAATCAATTGTAATATTATTTATAATGAACGTAAATACAGCCTTTGGAGGTTATTAGGCATTCTCAGGACAGCCTTATAATAGCCTGGTCGGGCAGACTGATCAGGGCCATATGTGACACAGCGTTACAGGTCTATTCAGGGCGTTATCAGGTTGCCATGAAAGCGCCCTAGCAGGGCAGTCAGGCGGCCTGATAACGCCCTGACTAGGGCCCGAAGATAATTTCTACCCGGGTTATTATACATTCCCATAGTAAGTGAGTTTTTGTTTAAAGTACTGGCACAGAAGATTAAGTCATTTGTTTAAAACATTTTTATGTACCCAGTAACGTTTTCACAAAAATATCTTGTTACTTCGCTCTAAGCCAATCAATTTTCTCGTAAAGAGAATTAAAATTAGCTTGGTCAATACATTGATGTAACCTAAACTCTATAAGACAAAACAGAATGAATATTTATACCAACGTACATGAGTTACAATACAAAAAGTGGAATTTTTTATATGCGGAAACCTGTACCATTTGCAAAGACTTCATATGTACACCGCAATTTTATTTTCTCGTTATGTTTAACGATTACCATTAGTACTATTTATTATAAATAGCTATTTTTCAAGCAGACTAATCATCCTTCTGAACATAGTGGCTTGAGAACCTCTTGGACGAAGCATTGAAAATTCATTTTGAACTTACAGCGCCAGTCTCGTCGCCTTTCTTCAGGGTCCGTTCGGACCTTGAGTGCAACTGCAACATTGGCAGCACGACGACGACCAACTCCGAGAGGGCACAACGAAAGGATATTCAGCCTTGGAGCGAAAAAACGTAACGGTCATTCGCCCGCAAGGTGAAGAAAAGTTGGCCGTACAGCCAGGCACTGACCGGAGCCAAGGAGACGACGCTTCGAGCGATCGGCGATTCCTGTCCGGTCCGACGAACCGGTCCCACTCTCTGTCCTTATCCCCCTTGCTTTTCTGCCATAGTCTGTGTATATCGCTGTCTCACGTCTCTTGTCCTCCTCGTTGTCGTTCTCTTTCTTCGTCTACCCCGCCCTTCCATCCTCTCGCACCAGCATCCTTCGGGCCTTTCGAACCCGATCGCCGAGACAAGACCGGTCCCGGAAAATTACTCTTCCAGCATCAGCACCAGAGCCACAGCAACAGAACAGAAACCAGGCTCATCGAGATCCTCCCACAGCGAGAAACTTGCCGAACTTAAAATTTCTACAGAATTGGTACTGAATATTCGACGGAAATAATATGTCGAATTTATTTTTAAACAAGCAACTTTTCACTGGCAGCTAATGGGCAATTGAAGTTAATGAAGCTACCGACAAGTCATGAAAAAAATAAAAGAAACATATTTGTTTTTTATCACTGTAATGTACTGTATTGAAATTAACTCTTTTTATCAGCGATTTACTCTACTGAAATGCCAATAACAGTTTGTGAATTAAAATGTTTATTACCGCCCACAAACTATACTTGGAGAAATCGTGGTACGACTGACTACAAAGTCATATAACTATTGGATGTATGCGCATACGATTGTTTTTATGTTCACATTAACCGTAATAGTACTTAGTTAAGGTAAAAATTAAAGAAAATATAAAAACGTGGTAATGTGAATAATAGTTGTCACTTCATAATTGCCAGGTCTACCACAATTTTTCTTAGTGCAGTCTAAAAGAATTTACTGCACTCATAACTATGAAGGAGATTGCAGTGTATAAATAGCCTGACACAATGTCTCCACAAAAAAAAATCAAGAAAACAAAGGTAAGACCTTGCATATTGCTTCCTTATATCATGTTTCGTTTTGTTTACAAAGTTAAGATGGAGTATGTTAATTCATAGATAATTAGATGGATCTATTGGCACTAGACCCAGTAAACTTATTGAACAATTGTAGGTAACCGAACATACACAAATCATTAGCGAACAAAATAATAAATATAAAATAAAATAAAATAAAATTCTACACAATAACAATAAATAAGGGGGCGTCCGTTAATCACGTGATGCGTTTTTATCAAATTTTTTACCCCCTCCCCCCCGGTCGTGATCAGACGTGATAATTCAACGGACCCCCCCCCGGCTCATTATGGCGTGCTTTTTTTCGTTATCGGACAGATGTAAAAAGGATAAAATATAAAATAAATATCTCATACAATGTATGCTGTTTTAATTATATTTTAGTTGCATAGAATTCACAATCCGCTTATATAATATCTTCTTATTACTAACTTTGGTATCGTCAGGCAGATCTCGTATTAAAAGTAAATAAGTGACTTAGTGACTAGTATCCGAAGCAATCACTAGTTTGCCACTAGTCATCGGCTACCCACGGATTCTCGATACTCCTTTCCACGCTTACAAAAGCTTCATCTTGCAACGTATTACTTTCATCCTGCACATCCTCAAACTCGTCTTCGTCGTTCTCTTCGTCACTAACCCGTTCAATGCTTTTTTTATTTTTCTTAATGCGCATTTCTTGGAACTGCGAAACTATTTCGAATCAGCATAGAATCTACTCGGTAATATTAGAAAATAATGTATCGAGAAATGTACGTGACTTTGACCCAAGACCCCTCCCCTCCCTCATGTGATCATTCATGATGATTTTCAATACCCCCCCCCCCCCCCCCCTCCAGATTCTCACGTGATTTATGGACGTCCCCTGAGCACTAAAAAAATAAGCAGAAAAATATAATACACATGTACACGCAAAAAAAGAAATGAATATAAAAAAAGCATATACAAGGACCGTCATAACCACTTATACAAAACAAAACGGACTCCATACAAATTAAGTTAATAGTAGCCTAACAAAAGTTCAATAGAGTAAGATTTGAGAAAACAAAATCAATTAATGAGAAAACAGTGTATAGAGTTCTTCTTTAATCATAAAAAAATTGTTGAAGAATACATTTTTATGAAAATTTAACATCTCGCAATATCACTACAAAACGCGTAGACTTAATGTTTGGACGTGTTTCACCCACAGTTGAAATAATTCATGCTAATTGACCCTCTTTACCGGTTTGATAGATCATCGCCAACTTAAGTTTTGGGGACACTTTTCCTAAATGTGATTTATAGGATGTTTTGAAAAATTCTGAATACAAAGACAAGAAGAAAGAAAAAAGTAGAGCAGACAAAAAATCCATAAATTTCGTAGTCGGTTCTACTGACTCCAATTCGCGTTACTAAATATACTTTTCTTCAAAGAACATGAAAACTATAAACATACATTTGAAGCTGTTAAGTTTGGGATCGTGATTTTTTAAAAATATTTTGCACATTAAGAATGAAATAAAACTTAAAAACTCGAAAAGATCACGTGTACTCTTTTTTTTGTGGCTCATTCTTATTAACTTTGAATGTGTTTTATGGAATTAATATAGCCATGGCGAAACTACAAAAATGATATTGCTGACGCTTTAATGATTTTAATTCACTAACTCAAGATTAGGAAATAAGAATTAAAATATGTTTTATAAGTGAAGGAGCTTATGGATAACACACCCTGATTAATTCATATTAGGGCATCATAGAATGATGACCTTCACCGGATTAACCGAAGAATCGATTACGCTATATTTTTTTTCACCATTATGAAGTAACTCAATTTCATAAACGTTATTCATAAATTCATCCTATTGTGTACATTGTGCCCTCTCTTGCACAATTGTGTATGCACCATTTGTAATAAAAATCACGTCGAAAAGATTATATGTACTCTTTTTTTGTGGCTTATTCTAATTAACTTTGAACGTGTTTTATGGAATTAATACAGCCATACCGAAATTTCGAAAAACATATTGCTGGCGCTTTGATGATTTTAATTCACTAACTCAAGGTTACACTGTTAGAAAAGATTAGAAGTTTTTATTCATAAACTCGCCATTGAAATTTAATATACAATTGCAGTATAAAATTCATGTATTTTTCCAGTAAAATTAAAGAAAATTATTAAAATTCAAGTACTTTTACTGTAAAATTAAAGTAAATTATTGAATGTGCTGTACCATACATTAATTTTACATTACACTTGTATACTAAATTTAATATACTAGTTTATGAATAAAAACTTCCAGTACAAGTACACTAAATTTCAAGTAGATTTTTTTACGGTGTAGGAATTAAGAATTAGAATATGTTTTATAAGTGGAGGAGCTTATGGATAACACACCCCAATTAATCTAAATTAGGGCAGCATAGAATGACCTTCAGCGGATTAACCGAAGAATCAATTACGCTATGCTTTTTTCACCATTATGAAGTAACTCAATTTCATAAACGTTATTCATAAATTCATCCTATTGTGTACATTGTGTACTCTCTTGCACAGTTGTATATGCATCACGAGTCAACGCTATAGTGGACAGTATGTATCTTGTAATAAAAATAGCCTTCACGTGCCATATGCGATGGTAAAAGTCCATCGGCCCACATGGCACCCACGTCCTCTGGGTCGCGGGCTCCCAGCGAGAGCTTCGTCGTCGTGTTGTCGTCCCGGCTCGTGAGACTCGCTCTAAAAAAGTCGGCGTTGCTGTCTCCTTCTTCCTCACCCGCGTTTCTCTGCACCTTCCAGAATTAAATTTCACGCGTACGACTGCCGCTGGTGCTCAGGTTTAGTTTGTGTGTGTCGTGGAGCCCGTAAAAAAGAAAATGCTGAAAGTAATAGAGTGTCGCCATCGCGTGGACGGTTGTACTGAGAGTTATACTGACACATCAGACGTACGAGGACGCGCCAGCGAGGGAAAAAGAGTTGGAGAGAAACGCGCGTCGCGCACTCCACAGTCTGGTAGTGTGCAAGTGGATTTTCGCGTCACGCTGCTGAAACTTAATTGAAGCTTCTACCGAGCACCGAGAGCATCCTAAATCTCTTCTCGCGTTCGTCCAACAAGAGAATCTGTCGACGTCCGAGTTGTTCTATTTCGCGTGGTAGCGGGAGACCGGGGCTAGTTGGGTCAGGGTGCAAGTTTAAGGGGCTACATCTACCTAGAAAAGAATTCGACGCTATTTAAAAAAAAAAAAAAAAAAATCGATAGAAATAATCGGCGATTGTCAACGACTGGTAGTTGTTATTGACTTGAATAACCCGTTTCGTTTTTTTTTTAATTTCAGATGAGCCGTTTCAGCTGGAGAGTGTCCACCTAAGAGTGCCTCGAAAAAATTTCTTCATCGGCCGGCGGCCATATCTCTTTTTTATTTATTTTTACATGAATAGTATTTTCTTGTTCGGTAAAAAAACACTGTTTTAATTCAAATAATGAATAAAAAAATTTAGTTTAACCAATACTTTCTTTTAAAAAGAAACAAATTTTGACCTTTTTTTCGTGCCTCTAGATAGATGTAGCCTTTTAATCACTCGCATTAAAATTCGAATGTTTCATACAAATTTGCGTCACTCCTCCACCGAAACTACAACTTATACTGAACTTTCTGATAGAGTCAATCAAATCTCAAATAATTTTCACTGAAAATTTTAGTGGTACAGAAGTAAGCTTTTCGCGTCGCCTTTAAAAAAGTTTCACGCAGCTATTGCTAAGAGGAGCCCCTTCGATTTTTTAAAACTTTAAAGCTTATTTTAGAACCCACAATTTAAGTCTAGGTAGTTCACATTTGGTGCCTTCTACGCCGAGAGAATGACAATAAAATCGAAGATTATACGTTGGGGTAAGTTGAGTCGGTGAAAAATAGTCTAAAATATGCAATTTTGTAATGCTATTTTGATATGCTTTTCGGACATTCAATATGAACGTATGCCGGCGAATAGGGTCAATGTTTTAAGTACCATCAATAGGCTCATGAACATTGTACTTCACGCAATACGAAATTTTTCCGGTATGAAAATAGTCATCTATATAACAATAAAAAAAAATTAATTACATTTTAAATCGAACAATAATTTGTACATTGGAACAAATAAATATTACTGTCCTCAAATTTATATGCATTTTTGCCTCATCCTACGTTAACCCGTAAGCGTCCATAAATTTGATGCAACATCCCAAAGTTTTGTAGATGCTAGATATTAATAGTAATTGATAATATTTATAATAATTTTGTCACAAGGGTTGCGACATTCAACATCTGATGAAAGCTAACATGAGTTTGTTATAAATATAGAAATCTCAATAACTAATCAGTTGTAGGGTGCAAGCACAGTATAGAGAGTGCGAATCGTTAAGTCAAATTTTTTTCAGCCCTACTCAAAAGTGATTCACATAGCCCCGGTCTTCCCTACAGCAAGCAACTACTATACAGATATTGTCCGCGAGGGGTCGAAATTCGCGGTGACAACTGCTAAAGTAACAACGAGGGAACTAATGCTATATCACTGCAATCGAATCAGCTAAATGAGCTGAGAGCGTGCATGAGGAATAAGGTACCAAAAGCCTATCCCATTACGACAGTTCTGTAATAATCTCATTGAATAGTGTAGGACGGATTTTCGGACCTAGTTTTTGCTTTATCCTTTTCTCTACGGTTTTACATTCATTAACGTGCGCAATGCTATTATCTGATTTTTAGTTTCAATGCCGTCGCAATTTAGTATTGAAGGGGAGTTTGATACTGAATCAGGTGGTACTTAGCTTAGCAGCAATGGCTACACCGACAAAAAAGAATTCATTGATTACAAAGAAACGAGTGGATTGAATTTTTTTTATCGACTTTAAGGAAATGTTTCTTTGTTTTGTAATGAGAATTTTACCCAACGCAGGAAAACCCAAGCTACAACCTTAAATTGTCCATTGTTACTTCTCTTCCTTATTTTTCGTTCCGAAGAACTGAGCGCCAGACGCTTTTGCGCCGGAAGAGAAGCAACGTTAACAAATGACAATTGCCAGCCCAGGCTTGACGTCAGCTGCAATACGTAGAGTGGGGGGTAAGACCTATTGAGAGTTCGCGTTACTAATAATTAAATAATTTCAACACAATTAATTGCGGGACGCACAACAATTTAATTTATTTAAAAGATCAAAGAGTTTAAAGAAACAAATAATTAATAAAAATATCCACGCAAAATATCTCAAGTAGTGCCACACTCTGGTCACTAAATAACTTATAATTCTTTAAATAATTTCCCGACAAACAATAACGAACATTCACACGCACGCACACTCACACACTCTCAAATAAATAATAAATAAGGACCAGGACGATCGCGTATAACATTACAAAACACTTGAACGCGATAAACGACTCGGCTAATGAAATTATTTAACAAAAATATTCAATACGTAATATGGCCTTGAAGTTAAGTCCCTCACCAAAAACAGAACGTTATTAACGGAACAACCAAGGGCACACATACGGACCACACACACACACTTAACTCTATGGCTTGTCCGGGACGACGGCTTAAGGGCGATTCGCGCACACGCCTGATTATACTCGAAATAATTATTCACGGAGGCTCTAAGTTTCACACAACAATTTTACATTAAAAATGGCTCAAAGCCGCCAGCGAAGCACATACCCGTTGAGAGAAAATTCGTTATAAAATAACCATACACTACAAATATCTTCAACGAAATTATTCTCCACGCGGAGAGTCAAACACGACCGGCACAACCAAACTCTATTTTACAATGATAACACTCGCGATTAAATAAAAGAAACTAATACAATTGAGAGACCAGAAAAATAATAAAATAAATATATGGAACTTACCGAGACGAGAGACGATGAATGAGTTACTCCTCGGACAGTTTTCCTCAACGGAGATTCAACGCACTTCCTCGTAACCATAATTAATATTTGGCAACACGTCCTCCTCGCTCGACGATATCCGCGAAAAAGCCTTGAGTGATCGCGATTGATCTCGCTCACGAACTTTGCTCCCCACCCTTAGATATTCAAAATTGCCCTAATTGGGGGAAAGCGTTGAAGCGCTCTCACGAAGAGACGGGACCTGGCGCCTCGCTAGGCGAATTGACAAATTAGCGTAGCTGTTATCGGTGCGCATCGAGGTTTGGTAGCTCGCTATACTATCAACCATGCGCTAGGTCCTTTTCGAGCGCTTAAGCTCGAATATTGCCAAGATGTTGGATAAATATTGTTGTTGCATTGAATGCGATTGCCTCTCCAATTAGGCGTTGAATTATCGGCAGAAACGTATGTGGAGGCTGCTTCGGAAGTCGGGACGCGTGAAACGTATCAAAATACAATCTCTTTTCCCCATTCGTCGGACGGACTCTCTCTCGTCGTCGTACATAAAAAGTAATAATCGAAAAATAATTAATAAATATTCTAAATGTCTTATTTTGACCCTGCGAGATCGCCCTTGAGTCGAAGAGCGAGGAGAACGACACCAATCACTGTAACGCGCAATTTTGCGGCGTTACAATTTTTAATGACATCGTGCATTTGAATTTCAAACACAGAAAAAACGACTTTGTCAGGTTAACGAAAAAAGTAGTTAGACCTAACCAAACGACTTAGTGCTCTGAGAGACAGACGATTTCTTGGTTAGGTCAACTATTTTCAGGTGGTTGGCTCTGATCGTTGATTGAACTAAATAGTTAGTTGGGCCAACTATCTTACTTAGTTGGAACACTAATAAAATTCGTTGTGTGATCTATTTAAGTTAACTAAGTCGGAATGGTAAATGTGACTAATACCAGGTCGTTACACCGACCAGCCGGATTGTTGTGGAAACAAATTTTCACTCAATTAATAAATAGTTAGTTGGCCCAACGAAGCCGTTTATTCCGTGAAGAAAGGGTTTCATAGATTCAAAGAAACAGATTCCTTGACAGCACACAGAGAAAAAAATATATTTCAAAGAACTAAATTAGCGTACACCCTCATTCAAACGAGTTTTTCGTTAGGACAACCAAATGTTTAGTCTCTTCTTTTTTTCTCAGTGCACCCGATCCGCCAACGGTTAGCGCGTCGCGTCAGTTGCGTTGAGTCATTAGTCGCGAAAAGTCGACAGAAATGGATAGGAAGGTATCGGTGTTTATTGAAATAAATTATTTCTATAACCTTGTTGCATCTAATACGGCAAGGAAAAACATTTTTTTAAAAGCAACCTTCGCCGTACTTTCATTCCTTCAGCGACATGTCATTTTATAGGTTACGTTTTTTTTTGATGTCTCGAAGAAGATTTCTTTGAAATCAATGAAAGACTTTACTTTGGTTCAAGGAAAATTTTCGTTAATTCCATGTCACTACATTTAATTGAATTTCTGATCATTCAAGGAAAATATAATATTAGCTTAAGCATATTATTCCATTCATTTCAAAGAAATGTTTCACAGGCTGGAATTTTAATGAAATTTCTTTGAATCAAGAAAACTTCTTCTCTCGGTGTACGGTATCAAAATGTCATTGACTACAACTTTTATTACTAACTAAGTAGGTTTCCTGACGTCTTGAACTTATGTGGCACAAGTTCGGAGACAGCAATCAGTACCAAAAATTATAATCCAATCTGCTTAGAGATGGTTGATGTATAAGACAAAAACAAATTCCGTTTCATTTCGTCTAACTCTGCAGTGAAACCTAAGTTACTTTCGTCTGCTATATTAACCGGCTCTCCGTGGATTCGATAACAATTTGTTACATCGACTCTCCCGCAAAAATGGAAGTATGAAAACAGTATTTCCCAAATATTAAAAGTGTCTTGAATAATAGTATGCCAAGGCTGGCGTAGTGGAATAAGACATACGGAATAATATTTCGCCCAAATAAAGAAGGTATTAAAACAGTATTGAAAATCTTTCCAAAAGTGAAAAGTCTTAAGTGTAATATATTGGACTGAATAATAGTAAAGAATATTGCACCGTTTTATTACTTTTTATGGTGCAGGTCGATATCTACATGGCTTCCGGTGTCCAGATCGATATTTCCATGGCTTTCGGTGTCCCGGTCGACATCTCCATGGCTTTCAGTGTCCAGGTCGATATCTTGATGGCTTGCGGGGACAATATAGATATCTCCATGGTTTCTTGTATCCAGGTCGATATCTCCACGGATTCCAGTGACCAGTTCGATATCTCCATAGTTTCCGACGTCTGGGTATATTTTTCAACAGTTTTGACAGCTGGACACAGCAAGCTATGGAGATATCGAACTGGGCACTTAAAGCCATGGGGAAATTAACCTGGACAGTGCAAGCCATGGAGATATCGACCTGGACACCGAAAGCCATGGAAATATCGATCTGGACACCGGAAGCCATGTAGATATCGACCTGGACCATAAAAACTAATAAAACGGTGCAATATTCTTTACTAGTATTCAGTCCAATAGATCACACTTAAGACTTTTCACTTTTGGAAAGATTTTCAATATTGTTTTAATACCTTCTTTATTTGGGCGAAATATTATTCCGTATGTCTTATTCCAATACGCCAGCTTTGGCATACTATTATTCAAGACACTTTTAATATTTGGGAAATACAGTTTTTATACTTCCATTTTTGCGCGGGCTAGTTCCGGGGAGGCGGAAGGAATGATGTGTTAGATGATCTTATACGGCAAGATTCCAAGGAACTTTTGAATTCAACAATTTTTGGCATATACATAGTTCGTAACCTACATGAGGCGGCGAAAAGTCATTCCATCAACCGTTACGCCTCGCTACACGGAAAGAAAAAAGTAGTTCTGGCTACCAATTCCAGCATATTTTGTGCCGCGTGTTAGTTACTGAAACTAAATCGAAATCGTAGTCTCAACTTTTTTCGATTGGTAGCAAAAATAGTAGGTATAACCAACAACTTGGTTCCTGCAACTATCACGACTGCTATCCAATCCAAATGATTCGTTACGCCAACGAATCGGTGATTTCAGGTTATGATCTCAGTTGATCATTGTTACTCTACGAACGAGGTTATAGTTTCTTCAACCAACCGAGTAGTTGGCGCTATGCTAACTATTTCGATTGGTTGTCGGGATCGATAAATCAGTTTTTACAACTACTCTTTTCTCTCCATGTACTGTCACTCAGTTTGCATAGACAGTTCCGTGTTGTTATTTACCTATTTATTCATCGATAACGTACTTATGGCAGTAACTTTAGTTTAGATTAATTTTTCATAATTAGAGAAATCTACATTCGAAGAAAATCATAATCACAGTTGCATTAATTCTAGGCAACTTGTAGTCATAAAGTTGATACAATCGATTTACATATTAATGACATGTAAGTGAAAGTTAAAGGCACATGGAATTGTATATGGAATTATGCACTGAATTTGTATAACTTGTTTCAATCATTTTGAATTGCCAAAATGTATTTTAGTCATTTTTGTTTGAAAAAATACTGTATATCAACATTGCAACGTAAAATAGGAATGCGACTGTCTGCTGCACGGACTGACAGCTACAAACTTTGCGGAGTTGTAAATCCCTCATGTTTGTTAAATAAAGTTGACGATAGAATTAATTTCGGGGTTGTGTTTTCATAATAATAACATGCAACGATTATAATATGATATGCAAAGTTTTGGATAGCTGCACAAAAATACACATCGTTACTAAAATTTCTAGAGGACCGTGTTCTTCCATAATTTATTTGGAGTCTCTTAATATTCAATTGTAAATGAAGTTTTTTTTGCAACTGTTTAAAATTTCAAGCATCATTTCCTAATATGAAATCATCACTACAAAACGAACTGCATTGTACATTTTATTTTTTAAAGTATTCAATTTTACAACACTGTTATAAACATAATGTTTGCTTAATTACGCATATTTTCATTATTTAAACGCTTTATATTCTGTATATGACTCATATATATTATTAACTGCATATTATAGAAAATTATAAATATCTTCATTAATCCAAAATACTAACCACAACCGAGTGGTAATAAAGTTCTCAACAATAGTGAACAAATGTTGGTCTGAAAACTAAGAAACATTCTTCCCACTTTCACCGTTTTTTCCTTTAAAGACATCTTTATTATGGGATGAAGAGTCGTGCATGGTCTTTGCTATGAAAATTAATCTAAGGACAGCCGTTTTCATCAATCCATACAATTTGCATTAAAGTATACTTGTGAGAGGGAAGATATATCTTTTAAAGACCATCAGCGACTTAAACTGGAAGCTACATTAACATGTTATTTATTTATCAATATCAATGCGCAAAAGTAAAAAATCCGTCGTTTATAAAAAGTCCAACGGATTTGTCAATAAGGGATTAAAACACTGCGCATTGTGCATGTAAGAATATATTGCGAGACCATCTTTCATTTGTGGGAATTAATATCGATGGCGATAAAGGTGCAGCAGAAATCACGCTGTGCTGATTAATTTGTGCCGGTGCGTATCTCGTATCCTTGAAAATCATCGCTTTTCTCAGGAGCTCGCTACGATATATCTGTTGTAAATCCTATCAATTGTCATTATTTAATCAAGTTGTAATCGCTTTCTTGAGTCATAGATGCGAATATGTTATATATATATATATAAGTAGCATATATAAAGTCGTAGTTGCGCGAGTATATAGCAAAATCACGTAACTTCGGTTAGTACAGAAAGACCGAGTGAAACAAAGAGAGACAGAGAGGGACATAGGCCAGAGAGAAGTGAAACAATAGGTACAATGGGCACATTGAATTTTGCGTTTCTCTACCAGTGTGTTGGACGACGATGAGAAGAACAGGGGAAGGGGGGAGGGGCAGGAGTGAAGGGTAGGAGGAGAGGTTCGCGATTCGTCCCTCACGGCTCGTTGGATTCAGGAGGATTGTTCGTTTGTCTTTCCTCCGCGCCTCACTTTTTTCTTTTTCTCATTCCCTTTTCCCATTCCCTCCATTCTGCTGCTATCTGTCTCTTGGCTATTCTCCGTCTCTGTTTTTTTTGCTTCTTTATTTTTTTTCCACCCTTTGATTTTTTGAACGAAAAACGATTCGAGGGAGAAGGGTGTTCATTTTTTTTTGGTTAAGGTAGTCCTTGCACTCATGCATATACTAGAGAATTGTATGAATTTACAATATATCGATCCTTGAGCGACATTCATTTCGTCTTTCTGTAAAATTTCAATGTACCTTAACGACCCTTTCAACCAAAAATTTCAACTTTTAAATCGAGATTTTAAATCAGTGTGTGGATGGAATATCGGGTTCTCTTGTGAATTATTTGATAATTCATTTATAGAAAAAGTTGGTAATTGCAGAATATGATATATTAGGGTTGTTCACTGTATTTTCAGCTTTTCGATGATTACTGAAGAGGTAGGGTCATCGAATATTGAGAAGAGATTTTTTCAGTTTTCATAAATAAAATATCTCTTTTATGGTCATCGGGTAGATAGTGAAAATTGAAATAAAGAGTTAAAAATGTTATATGACGATTATAACCGTGGAAGAAAATGCATGCATCACGGAAAAAAAAGATTATATTGTATTATTATATTAAATTGATATTGCCATAATCAAGAAATGAGTTGACACAACCAATCGATTATTCTATTTATCTTACAACTCAAATGGTAATACCAACGATTCGAATGGTAATACGACGATTCGAATGATAATACCGACGATTCGAAAGATAATATCGACGATTCGAGTGGTAGTCCCAACGATTGGATTAGTTAACCTAACTAATCTCGCGAGAACTAATCGTGAATAGTTGAGGTTACTATTTGATATGGTTGAGGCAACTTATTTTTTAGACATTGTGTACAGAAAATCGAAAACGTAGTTGCCACAACCAAACATTTCTTTCCGTGATTGGACGAAAATTGTAATGTAATAATATGAGATTATAAAGATCAATTATGCCGTCGAATGATCTAGAGCGCAGCACCCGCAGCCAAGGGTCGATCGCGAATTCGGATTATTTCGGAAAATACCGAGATAACCCGAATTCGACACTACGATCCTCGGCACCTGCCGAAAAGGAGTTCTCTGTCCTCCGAGCGGCCGACGTAGACACACCTGGGAAATCTTATAATTCAACACCTCACGGAAAAAAAGGCTTGGTTGGAAAAACCAAGTGCCTTGGTTATATATGCTCCAGACAATTAATTGGTTAGACCAACTTGGTTGGTCTAACCAATTAATTGTCTGGAGCATATATAACCAACTTGGTTGGTCTAACCAATTAGGACCAACCAAGTTAGGCTACCAATTTCTTGGTTGGACTAAACAAGTCACTTGGTAAGCTAATCAAGTGACTTGGTTAGACCAACCAAGAAATTGGTAGCAAGTCACTTGGTAAGCTAACCAAGTGACTTGGTTAGACCAACCAAGAAATTGGTAGCCTAACAAATAACTTGGTTGGTCTAACCAAGTCAGCTAAGGAAAGCTAACCAAGTGACTTGGTTAGTCCAACCAAGAAATTGGTAACCTAACAAATAACTTGGTTGGTCTAACCAATTAATTGTCTGGCACATATGTAACCAAGGCACTTGGTTGTTCCAACCAAGCCTTTTTTCCGTGCTCTGTGATTGGTCCAGTCGACATCTTATGGATGCATAACATAATCTTTCGGCATCCAAAATTTTTCAATAATTTATTGACTTATACTATTCGTTGACGTGAGAATTCCGGATCGTCCTATCCAACGAATTTAGATGAGTACACTGATAAAAAAAATCGTTAGAAACAACAAAACGTGCGTTTGCGGGCGGCGAAAAGAATATTCGTTTGACGGAATGAAATATGTAATTGATCGAAGCAACAGCTGATAGAATCCAAAAAGATTCGATTACCATTGCCAAATATTTTGTCCAATCGACAAAATATTCTTTTCGCAGCCCGCAAACTCACGTTTTGTTGGTTCTAACGATTTTTTTAATCAGTATACCAATTTTCACATGTGTTACAAACAAATTTCAGTATACTTTCATAAATCTATTAAATACATTGGTGTGATTGAAAGTATATGAATTTCAAATTAACGTCGTGCCATTAAAAATTTATATATCGGGGAAAGAAATAAAATATTTAGAATTTATGTTTGTATATGGTATGAAAGTTGTGTGATCCATCATAATAATTTATTATGTATTCTTCCTGATTATAAGAAAGATATTTCGGTATGAATTATATCTGATTTATGGATTGTATACAAGTGGATTTATACATTTATAGCATTATGATTGTTATTCAATTATCCACTTTCCTGGTATTTGTATTTGGTTGTTTATTTTTTATTTATATTCGGCAATTTCTCACTCTGGAAGCCATTATTATTTTGAAATTAGATTCGCCTGTTCAATAATAAAAAATCAAATAATAGAAGATGAAAATAATTTATTACATAAATAATAAGAAAAAATAAAAGAATAGACATTTTAATAGTAATTCACTATGAAATGCATGCGTTTTCTTCCAATTTTTCTCCGTAATTTTAAACAGTATTTGCTAACACACAAAATGAGTTCAAAATCAATCGAAGTTATTAGCGTACAATGAATTATTTTTTTTTAAATTGATGGCTATACATTTTTTCCAACATTAAGCAGAGCTCTTTAATTCAAATCCACTTTCATTTACACTGGTTTCCTTTAGAAAATGTGCACAATACGTTTTGAAAATTTTAGTAGTACTCGCAGTTGCAGTCAAGTAACAATAGTACACCATGCTATTGTTACTTGCTATAGTGACCTCAGCGAAGTCGGTAAAAAAAAAACTATTAACTGTTTATGTGACTATTTATAATAGTTTCATCACTTATTCTTACAGATGTTCCAGTTTTAGTGACTACATAACACACCGTGACTTAAAACGTTACCGCAACGTCCAGTTATAGTGTAATTGAACATTTATAGTTTTAAATATTGGATTTTTGTCAGTGTATTGACCTGACTGTAAACCTGATGCTTCTTTACTTTTGTTTACTATTTGTGTGTCATTTGTATGTTGAATCCCCCACCACCATTTTAAGCAATGTGCAAGCAGCTTTTTGTCGCGTATAATCGAACGTGCCAGGCGCGCAATAATAATTTTAGGATTTAACACACAGCTGAGTCGCACATGGCTTTGACACGATCGGAGCCGCGCGTGTCATACACAACGCACGAGAAAGAAACAGATAGACATGAAGGAGCAGACACGATGGTAGTCGTGGTAGCAGTGATGACGCCGAGGGTCCGTTGGGATACACAGCACTGCTTCGTCCCCCAGGGCGATGCCCCCAGCTTGGAACGAGTTCGTGTGCATGCACTCGTGTACAACCCTCTCTATACGAGAGTCGATCACACGTTCGTCGTCCCTCTTTTCTCTCCCACGTGCTGAAGTTACGAGGGACGGTATTAATATTTTAATACGTTTAATTCTTTCCATTCGCCACCCCTGAATGTTGCAGGGTGACAAAATGGTGCAAGTTGAGCCTTACAAAAGTAATGACATGCTGCGGAATTATTGACGCTACTCTGATTTAATCGAACGTTTATTTATTTATTTTTTTTATTAACATTATAACTATCAGATCTAGCAAAAGGATTTAGGTATTGGATTAATGTGAGTAATTTTGCTTCCTCATAAAAGAAGCTTTGTCATGGTGAAAATTTTTAAAATTTGTTTTTGGAGTTTTGAATGCCAGTAGGTTGAAAATGTGCTAAAAAACGTTTAGAAATCACATTACGACATGAAAATAATGTTATAAAATATTCTGCGCAAACGAAATAGTATATACCTAGAATAATTCATAATTATTAGCGTCAGAATGTAAGAAGGTATAGAAAACAAAGTTGCAAAGTTAAGCGTTGCATATTGTTTTCTTATTCTTTTGTCGAATCATACATAAAGCTCCCTCTATGAGGAAGCTCAAATATAATAAAAGCCCGTCTAGGGGGAGGATTTGTGGATGACTAACCAAAAGAATGAGAAAGCAGGGTGCAAGCTTCTACTTTGTAACTTTCTTTCTAATCTAATACTTTTTTGTGCATAATTTTCTTTTATACGAAATGGATCACAGACGGATTTTTGTAATGGATTTAAGGGGCTTGCATCAGTTTGGAGTCTAAAAAATGTTTTTTACCAGGTCGATTACCAAATTTTTTTTTGTCACAAAGTATTAGGATTACCAAATCGGGATTTTACGCCCAACTAATACATAGTCTTGTATAGTTGGAGTTTTTTTAATATAGATGAATTCTGAAGTTATTATTATTTTATCAAAGTGTGTAAACAAAGTGAATAATCATTTCCCGCAATTCACTTCAAATTTGGACAGATATGAGTTCATAACAATTTCTATCGTATGACTAGGAATTTTTTTGAAATTCGAAAAATTACAAAAATGGCAAGCTAGAAAAAAAAGTATGATTTAAAAAAAATGTAATCACGTCTTATTAAGAAATGGACCAACATATTAGGGTGGGGGTCAAAATAGCAACTGACCAAAATAGCGAATGACTAAAATATTGAATTTCAAAATAAGGAACGTGTAAATATAGAATGGCCATCATTATGAAGTTCGCTAGTTTAGCCATTCGCTATTTTGACTGCATTTTAATAAGATGGGGGTCAAAATAGTGTATGATCAAAATAGCGATTGGTTGAAATCGAGAATATCATAATGATGGTCATTCTAGATTCAGGCGTGCCTTATTTTGAAATTCGCTATTTTAACCATTCGCTATTTTGGTCATTCGCTATTTTGACCCCCCCACCCCCTACATATTAGAGACATAATTCCATACGTTAGCTCTTGAAAATTCTCGTGTCATTTTAGTAGTATAATTTAATTAATTCAGTTTTAACTAGGAGTCCGAGGTTGTGTATGGTTCTTAACGATGAAAGTGAGGGATGTGTTGCTGATTGACCATGATTGTAGTTTTCGAAAGCCATTGAATTACCGAATATCTATGCTATGAGTTTCCGAAATTCGTGCTTTAAAATGTCTACTTTTTTGAGCGAACTGCATAGCTTGGAGCCCAAACTTTATTATTAAATAAATAAACCTCTTGTATCTATAAAAGGATTTATTTGATTGATATCAATAGTTTTTCATCGAAAACAGAAGGAAACATTAAATTGAAAAACATTTTATGTACTGGAAAACAAATAATATTTGATTGACATTCATTTTGTTTTATTCGAAAAAAAGTAAACTTTGAATTCAGCTAAAATTTAGGGGTATCGATTCCGCGCTAAATGCCTTTTCTTCTCTCGGCACTTCATTTAACTTTGGTTCATACTTTTTTTTACCACAAACTCGCACACATTTTACGACGTTGTTGATGCTTCTCTTTTGTGTTGCGAAGTTATTACCCAGTATGCGTACACGTAATAAAACTCGTATTGTAATACGAAATGCAGATGACGTTCGCGAACAATGCAATTTCGCAAGTGCAGTTGCGTGTGACACGAAGTTCATGTATATCATGTATATACATAGTATATATGCTGTATTTCGTGCACAATGTGTACAATAAGATAGTGTGTGACGCACGTGCGCGGTTGTACCCGGCGTATAATAGACGCCCGTGGGCAATGTAGCTCGTGCTGGTAGAGCTTTGCAGCTGCGGCGGACGAGAACGGAAGGTCGATAACACGTCTAGCTATTGCGGCGGGCTTGGAGCCACGGGATTTGCTGGCGCCATCGAGTAGGGAAGTCTCGAGTCGCCACGTTCGGGATTTCTGTCGACTCTTCTCTCTGCAGTCGGTAATTTGTTATGGAAATTCAATTTTAAAAAAATATACAATAAAAATCATATCTCATTGAAATCGATTATAAAAAATTCAATAAAAAATCTCAGAGGTCTTCAAAATTATTGACTTAAATTTGTTGTGAAGATAATAAATAGGCCCTTTTAATGTATTTAAATAATCAAGATTTCGAAGAACATGTTGATAGTTCAACATTTTATTTTCAGATGACTACGGATAAACAATAACAAAATGCATTCGCTATCATTCAATTAATACTTTGTCCAATATTGTGTTATAAAATTTTTTATATACAATTATTATACAACTTAAGATATAAGCGAAATTATCAATATTGTATTATGAAATTTCTGTAAGAGTAGCCAATAGGATTTGCTGGCGCCTTCAAGAGGCGAATTCTCGAGTCACCAAGTTCGGTATTGCTGTCGGCTCGTCGCTCTACAGTCGGTAATTTATTGTCGCAAAATCAATAATGAAAAAAATACAACGAAAATCATTTCTCTTAACAAACTTTGTAATTATAAGTAAATTCAATAGAAAACCAAGCAGTTGATCTTTAAATTATTGACTCCAATACCCGAGAAACTAGTTGTAAAGATGTTAAATAGGCATTTTTAATATATTTTAAACGGCGGGATTTCTAAGTACATATTGTCAGTTTAAGGTTTCAGATGACAACGGATGAAAAATAACAAAATGCGTTCGCTACCATACAGCAAATATTTTATGTGACTTACATTATTTAATTTCTTATAGCCAATTATTACGAAGATTAAGATATACGCCAAATTATCAATAGCTCATCATAAAATTTCTATAAAACTAGCCACATGATTTGCTAGCGTATTCGAGAGGCGAAATCTCGAGTCACTAGTTTGGGATTTCCGTTGACTCTTTTCTCTGCAGTCGGTAATTCGTTATCGAGAAATAAACACGAAAAAAATTTAATGAAAATCGAATCTCGCGGCAAACAATTTTGTTCTTATCAATAGATAATCGATTACTTGATATTTTAAATGATTGTATCTAATACCGGAGAATGTTGCAATAAAGACTATAAATAGTCCTAATGGGCAAGATTCCGAAGAAAATATTGACAGTTCATCGTTTTATTTTTAGATAACGACAAGTAAACATTAATAAAAAGCGTTTGCTATCACTTAGCAAAAAAGATTCAACATCATTTATAGTATTTCTTGTCCTCAATTATTATCATAATTACAGCTTAAGGAATCTGCGGAATTATTAGTATTCTATCATGAGATTTGTATAAAGATAAAAACGGGATTTACTGGCGTCTTCAAGGGGAAATGCCTCAAATCGTCACGTTTGAGATATCTACCGACTCTTCTCTCTGCAGTCGGTAATTTAGTATGGAGAAATCAATAAAGACAATTATAATAAAAAAATGTCTTATTCCAAAAAGTTACTTGAAAAAAACAATCATTGATGGCAATTATTAGCAATAATTCAATCGATAATGTAGTTTAAGGTTTTCGTGAAATAAAGGATAATCTATCATGAAATTTCTATAGAAGTAGCTATAGAATTCGCTGACGCCGTTGAGAAGGGTGGCCTCAAATTGCCAGCTTCAGGATTTCTATTTTGTTCTTCTCTCTGCAGTCGGTAATTTGTTACCGAGAAATCGATACAAAAAGAAATTAATAAAAATCGTTTCTTATACCAAACAATCATTAAAATATCAATAAATAATCGATTATTTGACCTTTTAAATTATCAAATTGCTCCTACACAATTATGAACAATAATTCAATCTTCGATGCACCTTAAGATATCCGTACAATTATCAATAGTCTGTCATGAAATTTCTATAAAAGTAGGTGTGCCGAGCAAATTGAAGAATGGCACAATCTTGCGATACGTTCTTAACTCAAGGAATCAATTAGCGTTACCTTTACCAAGAGAGGCGTCGTGTCGCCTCTACTTGTGCAGCCGCTAAAGCCGCACCGCACGCGCTGTTGTTTTCCCGCTGTCTTAACCCTTACCTGCAACAAGAGAAACCTGTAATTAGTGGACTGTGGACACGCCTCTAGCATTGTATTATGAGGTGGACAAGTTGATAAAAAAGGCTATGTATTTTTTAAATACTGTTTAAATTTATTTCTTCGCCGCACGGTGATCAACAACCTCGTGGTAACTGGCGCTGTGCGCTCGACAGTTCGGAGAAAGTTGTGGGTGGAGCCGGCAAGGCAGGTCTCCGATGAAACACCGCGACACACGTTCACGTGGGTCTTTTACCGGCTTAATTGATTTTACAACGAACGCCGGTCATTCACCCGACCAACAACAACAGCGCACTTTGAGCTTCGTGCGAAAGCCTTCATTAAACGTCTTTTAATGCCTCATAATCCTGATGGACTTGAGAAGCAAAGAAAATCTCAATTGTTTAATAATAATGCTTCAGTCTTAATATATTACCTTGCATAAAATTAGGAATGCTCGTTAAATGGCTTAAGCTAGCTATATCGCTTCACACCACTCAAATCAGTACTAACGTTTTAAAAGCGTTTCCACTATTTTCGGTATGCTCTTGAAGTTTACTTCGTTGGAATGCAAACTTTTTAAAAGTTTGCATTGAACTTTTTTTTTTAAAGTTCGAAGATTTTACGTTCTGTAAAGGGTACCGTAATGTAGGGTAACATAAAAAATTACAATTATTATAATCACTGTTTGTACTTTTTATAATTATTTGAGATCAGAAAAAAAAATTTTTGTGAAAAAAATTCACTCCATTTAACGATGTAAACTTCGTTAAATATAATTTTTTGTGGTGATTAGCCATTCTAAAGAGTACCTTGCGCAGCTGCACTTTGTTAAATATATAAATGCATTCACAGCGCCACTTTAAAAAAATCGCCGTATATACACTAAAGAGAAGCTGAAAGTGTGCGGCTACAATCCAACCAACTCCGTAATTGTTAGGGACTAAAGTAACCAAGCAGAAAGGACCCAAACCAAACTATTCTCAAATATTTCATGTTTCGGTCCTCGATGTGGACCCTCTTCAGAAATTTTATTCACGCCTACAATTAAATGTTAGGTATCAGTCACAACAACACAAAAATATAAACATACACGGAAAGAAATGTTTGGTTGTGGCACACCGAGAGAAAAGATTTCATTGACGCCAAAGAAATGGGTGGATTGATTTTTTTTTCATTGATTTCAACGAAATATTTCTTTGATTTCAATGAAATAGTGCATTTGAATTTCAAAGAGAAAATTGAATTGGCTGTAAATAAAGATTTACTTAGTGAGCATATAATAAAGAAACAGTTTCATTGATTTAAAGAGACGTTTTCATTGATCTCTCTCTCGCACTAACCTCACTTTTTTGTTTTCCGGTTCTCCCGAACGAACGACTTCGAGTTTCGAGGAGCCAGAAGCTTAGCCTCTTTCTGCCGTACTTCCTTACATACTCATAAAATATGAGCATTATCTGCCGCGTATTTCAGGAAAAAATAGGTTTCGAAATTTTGAGCTGGTAAGAAGAAGGTTTCATTGAATCAGAGACGATATCTTTGAAATCAATGAAAAAGGTTCATTGCTTTAAAAAAATGTTTCTTCGAATCAATGTCACTACTTTTCATTGAGTTTGAGATCATTCAAAGAAAAGATAGTACTGAAATTCAAGTATTTCATTTCATTGGCAA
This sequence comes from Ephialtes manifestator, assembly GCA_963970395.1. Taxonomy (NCBI): domain Eukaryota; kingdom Metazoa; phylum Arthropoda; class Insecta; order Hymenoptera; family Ichneumonidae; genus Ephialtes; species Ephialtes manifestator. Next base: position 10,863,004 of record OZ019982.1, on the reverse strand, counting down.
AGATTTCCGTGAATCGATGAAACTTTTTCTCTCGGTGCAACTACGTTTTCGATTTGCTGTACACGATGTCTAAAAAATTAGTTGCCTCAACCATACCGAATAGTAACCTCAACTATTCACGATTAGTTCTCGCGAGATTACGTTAGGTTACCTAATCCAATCATTGGGACTACCACTCGAATAGTTGGGACTACCATTCGAATCGTCGGTATTATCATTTGAATCGTCGATATTACCATTCGAATCGTTGGTATTACCATTTGAGTTGTAAGATAAATAGAATAATCGATTGGTTGTGTCAATTGATTTCTTGGTTATGGCAACTAATATTTTTTTCCGTTTAGGTCGTACATAAATGTCGGGTCATACCGAAGATTAATCTTAACATCATTTTTTTCGCTATATTTGACAATAAACGAATTTATCCGTGAGAAATCTAAACACAATTTTCCAAGGTTAACAAAGCAATTCACCCGTTAAAATCTCAAAACATGCCATGTGATCGTCTGTGATGGGGAATCAATTAAGGCAAGAGGGCAAGTGTTCATAAGCACTTGACAATTCTGTGAAATCATATACAATTATGGACCGTCTCGAATAAAATTATAAAACAAACTCACGATTAAAAAAAATGGACCATCAAAGATAAATTAATAAAAGTAAGGAACGTACACCTCAAGCTTACGAAATTAACTCTAACCCAACGACGTGCATGTCGTAGGATTCACATGCTTATAGGCGCACTTATCAGACGTGAATAACAATCCACTGGAAACACGGTCCGTAGCGCAGTAGTAGTAGTGTAATTGGGGCTGGCTCTGGTCTGCGCCCTCTGGCGACCTGACCATAAGGCCATGTTCAACGGTCTCATATCAATCGAGTGAGTTATCCTGTGTTTACATGGTAGCGAATGTCAATATTAACCTATTAATTAGGTATAGACTAATTATCCTAAATAAATTTAAAAAAAAAATACTTGGGTGGGGGTAAAAATAGCGAATGACCAAAATAGCGAATAGCTAAAATAACGAATTTCAAAATAATGGCCATTCTAGATTTAGATGTTCATTATATTTAAATTCGCTATTTCAGCCATTCGCTATTTTGACCCCCCATCTTATTAAAAGGCAATCAAAATAGCGAATGGTTAAAATAGCAAATTTCTAAATAATGGCCATTCTAGATTAACACGTTCATTGCTTTTTAAATTCGTTATTTTAGCCATTCGCTATTGTGACCCCCACCCCTAACACTCTAGTTTAAGGAGCTAACAAAGGCAGTTATACTATAATAATTAACTTGACTTTTATTCATTTATCTCCGATGGGGAATTATTTTTTATTTTTTACTTTTATTATTTCATCTCTGATAGTCCATTACTTTTAATGTTTAATGAGTAACGTCGTTGTATCAAATTCTTCGACGGACCATTATTTTAATTTTTAACGGTGACTTTGTTTTATAAATTTAACACAGACGATCACATGGTATGTTTTGGGATTTTGACGGGTTAGTTGGTTTGCTGACCTTGAAAAATTGTTTTCATTTTCTCACGTATAGGTTAGTTTATTATTAAATATAGGGGCAGAAATTTATACTAAGATTTATTTTTGGTATGGCCAGGCATTTATATACGGCCCGTGTTTATATTTTTGTGTTGTTGTGATTCACACCTAACATTCAATTGTAGGTACACTGAGAGAAATTGCGATGGTCGTGGTAACTATTCAGTGATAATTATATTTTATTAGTCCAGGTGACTGTTTTCGTAGTTACATTAACAGTGAGAGAATGTAACTATGAAAATAGTCACCTGGACTAATAAAATATAATTATCACTGAATAGTTACCAGGACCATCTCAATTTCTCTCAGTGTATGCATAAAATTTGTGAAGAGGGTCCACATCAAGGACCGAAACGTTAAATATTTCAGAATAGCTTGGGTCCTTTCTCCTTGTTTACTTTACTGCCTAACACCTATGGAGCTGGCCATATCGTAGTCGCACACTTTCATCTTCTCATTATTCATCAACGGCCGCTTACCGAACTTAATTTATTTAGATGCAGTAGGCAATTACGTATTTCTAACTCAGATAATTCCAACCGTCAGGTAAATTGAAGAAAACACCATCAAGTAAGTTGAATTCCGACTCTTCACTGGAGCCGTCTACCTGTTCGGCAGCTTTTAGTATTCAAGCAGCGGACACAGTCCGTCATTTTACCATAAACCAGAAGCAAATCCGTGCAGTGGCGTCCTGCTGGGCTATTGATGACGGTTTTCCTCTTACTGGAAATGTTTTCTTTGTATCATGAAAAATTGAAATACGAGCAATACGTAAAATAAGCTTGTATTTTTTTTTATTTATGCTTTGATATTCATTGATTTTTTTAAAACATGAATGATCTCGGGAAATCGTCACTATTTATTTTTAGTCTTTTTTAAAAATCAAAAACAACGGGTAAGCCTAACAACAAAAAAACTCTTTTGGCGACAAAAATCAATGTATTTTTATAGCAAATTACTATCATTTCTATGTACATTTAATTATTGAATTTTAATAATAATAGATACTTTTTTTAATGAGCAAAGATATATACAGGTTTGACATTTTGGTACACTAAGAAAAGAGAGGTTGAATTTATAAAAATGCGCGGTGACATACATTCAATGAAATATTGAATTCATCGGATTAAATATTTATTTTACCTAATAATTATTGGCTCGAGTTGATGAAAATATAGTTGAAGCAAAAAAATGTTTTGTTATACCATTTAAATATTTCTTTGATCGGATGTCGCCGCGCATTTTGTTAATTCAACTGTTTTTTTTTTCGGTGTAAAATGAACATAATTTATTCGATCACTCGTCCAGGAAATTTTTCGTTTAAAGCTACAGTAATTGCAGTATTTAAAAATTGAAGCATCTTTGACCCCCTTCAGGTGTGAAGTCCCATATTTTTTGGAACCATGCTTGGAATTTATTAAATCCCTACAAGAGCTCTAGGGTCATCGTCTACCGCTTCGTTCTGATTTTGTGGCTCACAGAGATACTCATCCTCACTCAGAATTGCCTATTCATCATCAGACAGCATCTTTTTGTTGCTGAGTAACGGTCAACCGTAATCAGCTGAATTTTCGTGCAATCATTCTTGGATCTCAGATGCTGTAACGTTTTGCAAATGCGTTGAATTTCGCAGTAACCTTTCAAACGTACAAAAACCGAAGTTTTCTTCCGGGATAACGCCATTGTTAATTGCGAATTGCATGGGAATTACATTTTTCCAAGCTCTTCTCAAATTGTCCGCGGTTAAAGTTTCCCAAATTTGTGCAGCGTATAATAGGCGCTTTAGTATATCCCAATCTTTGAGAAACGGCCGCACTGTCAATATTCACTTATCATGAAGCAGAAACTCCCGAAGGAAATATCTCCGACAAGATCTTTTAAATTTTTCGATCACACCCTGATCCATGGGTTGAGTAAGAGATATGGCATTTGGTGGCATGTATATCATTTTACACAAGTCGCTGACAACATTTAATATTTAATACAGATGAATATATAATAGAACTAGGATTTTATTGTGGCTCGCGCGCTGCGCGCGCTCGTAATTGCCGCCACCCAAGGGTGCCCCCCGCAATGGTTCCCCCCGCAAGGATGCCCCCCCCAAAGCTAGCCCCAGGCGCTGGGGCTAGCCCCAGGCCTTTAGCCCCATCCCCTTCCGCTAAGCCCCGAGCCCGAATTATTCTAAGTCCCTCGATCTTGACACGGCGGCGGCGAGATCTTTTTATAATATAGAGAGATATGTACACGGAGAGAAGGATCTGATAAAACTTACCAGACGCTATGGTAAAAATTATCAAACGCGCCTGGTATTGGGAAGCCATAGCCGCCACCTGACGAAAAGTACGAGAACTATGAGAATTTCTACCATATACATGAATTTTTAACCATATTTCGTGGTAAAAATTCTCGTCGTTCTCGTACATCTTGATAGGTGGCGTTATCGCTCCCATGTACCAGGAATTTACGATACTTTTTACTAGAAATATCATAAAAGGTATCAGATCCTTCACTCCGTGTATAGAATAAAGATATTTAACGAGAAACTGGGACTTCGTTGATATTTTACAATTAAATAAAAATCTCTGTGAAGCGTTTTTATTTTATTAATGTTAAAGCTTCTTGTAAAAGGAAGCAAGAAGGTCCTGAAATGTATTGTAGAAGTAGCCACAGGGATCGAGTTTTCCATAGTTTCCGTTGAAACAATAGTTTCGCGTGAAATAAATATTGCAGTTGCCAAGTTTATGTGGTTTTTTTTAGTTACTGTCTTGCTTGCTTGTAGTGCTTTGTTGATTCAAAATAAGTTCATTGTTTCATTCCACTTCGAGCGGTAAGAGTATTGTTATAATGGAATACAAAAATTTGGTGTCGTTTGATAAATGTAATTAAATGATTAGCGCTGGGTGTAATAAAAATGATTAGAGTTCGACTGGTCCAAATAACGGTGAAATATTTCAACCAAGCTCTAATATGAACTTTATTATTTGTTGAATATTATTGAGAAAACTTTTGCGTTTTTTCATTAAGCAGTTATATCGTTTATGTCCAGCAGTAGGAATAATCTAAATAACCATAAACGATGCTACATTTAGTCGACAACTGCAAAAGCCAAAATGTAAAAAAAATATAGCAAGCTCTGGTAGGCTGCGTAACCACGAGTGGGTGAGATTGTTCACTACCCTTTTTATTACAACTCACATAGGCATTCAGCTACTGGCAATAAATCGAGCAAAAATTATACACATTCAAGCGTCATATGACCATAAATAAATGGAAAATAATACAGGGAAAATAATAAAAATCTTTGCTACAGAATTATATATTACACACAAAAATATTTTATCATCGCAATGCTTGGTTTGTTCAGTTCGAATCTGATATTTATTAAATTAAAGAATAAAATCAAACATTATTGGTGGCTAAAACAATGCAATCGAGTTTCACCGGTATTGGTAATTTCAGTTGAGAGAAAAACTAACTAAAGGATAAAATTCGTAATTTATGATTTGACATTGGTATTAGAAATTTACTATGAAAGTTATGCCGGGCGCCGCCGTACATGACCTTTTACACATGGTAAAAATGAAAAATTGTATGAAATGGTTTTTTAGTCCATCATTTACAAAGAATTAACCATAACTTTAGGGTCATTATAACAAGTTGTAACTCATTTTCATTATTAGGCGATGCTTCACCAATTTGTCGTTGCGACTTTTTACTAATTTTCGTTGAAAAATTATTATCGTTTGATGATTCTACTAACGTAACTTAACATTAGGCAGAAAAATGGTTGTAACTTTTGATTAAGTATTACTAAGAAAATCGTCCCGTTGAATCAATACAGGCTTTTCCAACAAACAAAATACAAAATCGTTTACTGGTCAATTTGACAAAAATGATGTTGCGATGAGCATTTCTACATGTGATGTTATGCAAGTTATCCTCCAAAATAATAAATTGAAACATCAAAAAACTTGTAAATGGTTTTAAAAACTTAACAGCGATTTGATTAGTGCGAAGTGCAGTAGATACCTTAAGAGACATGCCGGTGCATTCGAGAAACAATCTTTGCGTGCGTGAAGATGAACAGACGGAAAGTCATGAAACTTCTTACATTCTCTACGGAATACATTTGAAAAGTGGTAAAGTTTGGTCATAGACTCGTAGGAAGATGTCAGGCAGGAGTTTGATTACGTCTTCTAGAGTTCGGGAATGGCTGTAGGCCTTTCGAATATTCTCATTCCCGATTGCTCGGATTCTTCAGGGTACTCTGAACGCTCGACTAATTGCGCGTGCTCCAGGTCTAGTACTTATAAACAGTGAACTTCGATGTCTTGGCGACCTGTAATTCCGTCGGAACGATGCGATGAGAGGATAATGGGCTCTTTGGAACACGAATAACTCGTAGTAAAGTTTTGATGATAGGTACGCGAGACGGACATTAAGAATTATCTGTGGACAATAAAACTTTGGATCTAATAGCAACATATGTATATCTACTCTTATTGGACGTTATACCATTATTTGTCATTTCCAATATTCTGATAGTCATTCGAACTTGGCCAATGAAATTCTTTTCTATGTCCAATCATTTCGGAGGACATTTTTTATTTGCAAATAGCTTTAGCCCCTCCTAAATGTCCTCAAAAAGTATTGAGGACATTCCGAATCTTTGTCAAATCATTAAGAATGTCGAAATGGAATAAAATGGCGAAATGTCATAATTAAAATCAACCTATTCCTAAATCGAGTTCGAAAGATTTTGATACATAACATTGTCCGAACAAGAAGTTAAATCATTACTCTTTTTTATATGAAAGCCTCTATAAATCTACTTTCTAGAAGGGTCGGAATAAATATATAGTAAAAGGAAAAAATGTCCTTCAAAATCATAACTACTCATTCTGAAAGTTTGCAAAATGGTACAAAATATCCTCTAAAAGTGTAACCGCCTATCTGATAAATTTATAAAATGAAGCAAAAGAACCTCTATACCGTAAAATGGGGTAAATTAACCGCAAAAAGACTGATGACTCTTCTGGAAAATTTGCAAAATGTCATCATAAACCATAATAGACCTTCTGGGAAGTTTTAAAAATGTAGCAATCTTTGCTCTAAAAGCGTTAGAGCCCTTTTGGGAAATTTGTAAAATGAAGCAAACTATTCACATAAAACATAACTGTCCACTTGGAAAATTTGTAAAAATGGGCGATATGTCATCACAGAACATGACGACTTTAAAAAATGTCTTGACACGACATATTCAATGCACGAATTTTACTCATTATTTTTGATATTGAAAGAAGGCAAGAAATAAGTAAAAACGCAGCCATTTAATGAACTCCAACTGTGATATTTTAACTTATGACTACGGAGTACACCTAGACATCAAGAGCTATAAAAGAAGTACCAGGACATTCAAAGTTGTAAACTTTGCTTAACGTGATGTGCTACACGTTTTTGTCGTTCTTTCTCGCTCCACTACGACTGCCAATGGCGTTTTTTCTCTCGCACTCACGGCGGCTCCGCTATTATTACACATCATCTTAAAAAGACTTATAAACGACGAAGAACTATGGAAATATCGATCTGAATATCGAAAACTATGGAGAAATTGATCTGGACACCTAAAACTATGGAACGATCGATCTGGATCCAGGAAACTAATAATTCAATCTAATACACTTTAGTATTATACAGTCCAATAGACCATACTTAAAACTCATACTGTTTTCATACTGTTTTAATATTTTCTTTTTTGCGTAGGTTAGGTCAGTGATTCTTTGAATCATACGAGTACTTTGAATAATAATTTTGCGGGACAAACAGTGAAAAGTGGGGATACAAGTTTTTGTCACTAGGGATGAAAGTGAAGATGTCGTGAATGCACATACGCCAACTTATCTTTTCAATATTACCATGAAATTAGCCACTTTCACCCCACAAAAAAAACGTTAAGCCATGAACTTCGACCCGATCGCAGGGTGACAGGGAGGATAAGATTCATATATTACGCAGTTATATTGCTACTTATCCAATGTAATTTATGTCTATCTCATGCTCTGTCAGTTGCTAACATTAACCCATATTCCATCGTCTTGTTTATAATATGGGCAGTTTGAGTTATACTAAGTATATTGCAGAAACAGCAGTTGATGTAACATCATGAGCTCCTCAGTTTTCCAGAGTCACGAAGAGTAACAGCAACAGGAAAAGCTTCAGGAGTTCCGGAAGGCAAATGACATTTAGATAGTCGGGGTACACGAAGGTGCTCGAAAGGCGTAGAAACGAAGGGAGGGTCTCGCGTCGTCGCAAAATTCCAGACGTTTGATTGCCTGACATTTCCATGATGCTCGTGAGTGAACGCTATGCAGTTTCTCCATCTTACTCTCGTTACCTTTTACGAGAAACTCTCGTCGCTTCGTGGTATATTATATTGCTTTCCTTCGGCTCCTCTTGTGCTACCGTGTGACTCTAACCTGCCAATAAAATTCCAAAGACATCCGCTCGACGCGTATGAAATCCTGAGTTTCGTGGAAACATACATTTTTCGATAAGAATTAGAGAAAATTATTCGGCGAATCTAGCAAAGATGAAAGGCAAAGTGGAACTTTGCACATTGCTTCCTAAAAAGTCCATTTTCACAAAGCCGATGTGGAAGTTTATTTATTAATTTCGGTTTTCACTCTCACACGCGCGCGCGCGCGCTTTCATACACGCACACACACAGCCATACGGTCAATTTTTCTAAACCGGTTTTCTCGACGTTGCAGACCATTTTGAGTGTACTGGGATGAAAATTTAAAAAAAAAATTCACGAAACCGAAGCTTTCTGTATGAGCTGGTTTTGTCGGTAAAATTTTTGAGAATATTCATTTTAAGCACCGCATCTTACTGGCGCCTTCAATATTTGAGTAGAGTAAAAATTATCATTTGTATACTTTTTCATATAAAATTGTTTATGAAATAGCTAGTGGACTATTGCATATTAAATAAGTGGTGTACGGAAAGTGCATCGAATGGTAAAATTATTTTTGGGATCTCTATTTTCTACAGAAAAAACGTTATTTTCGGTAATAAGATTACGTATCGGAAAAAAATTATTTAATCATCTGTCGAAAAATTGGTATGCACTACGTGTATAGTAAAATTAAAGGCTGATTACAATTTTTGTAGCATAGTGTATCTATATAGTAAATTTCACATTTTATACCGTAAAACCATGATTCCAGCAGTACTATTAATTCTTTACAAAAAAAAATACGGGGCAACGTTCCTATAATAAAGCAAAAGAATATGTCGGAACTAGATTGGGAGAAAAGTGCTTTTTGGTACATATGTATATATAAATGGCTCCAATGGATTCGTTTAGATAAAATAGATCCCGCATTTGTAAAGCAAATAAAACTGAACGTATGTTTGATTAAAATTAAGTTTATTTGAAACGAATAAAATTTGTTTGGTATAAACAATTTCTATTAAACCGACCAATAAATAAATTTGATTCTTCAAATACCGGCTCAGTAAAATTTATTTATATTTATTGGGATTTATTTGATTCAAATAAATAGTATTTGAGTTAAATAAATGTTATTTATAGATTTATTTGGATTAAAGATTAAATGCAAATAAAATCTTACTAGCCCAATATGTGAAAAAAAATCATTTAATTGCCGGTATAATAGAATTCCTTTATTATAAACAAATTTTATTCGTGTTAAATTAATTAATGTGAATTAAATAAATTTTCAGCAAAAGAATGTGATAACCAAGGTTTGGGTTGATAAGCATCATTCATATATAGATTTTACAAGGTGGTGACGATGTATAGGAGAAGTATAAAGCGACAAACCAACAGGGCGTTGCGTTATACATGCTCTTTCATTTAATGGGTCACTTTAAATGATATAACGCGTTTCGGGGAGCAGCGACGGTAAATTTCCTTCATTCATCTTCTTTTATCTCTACGCTTACTCTCTTTTTCTCTCGTCTCTGTTCCCTTGCGCATTTTATATCCCCCGTCGGTAGAGCAGAAGCCGTTGCTTCCTTCAGGACGAGAGATAGATCGTTAACCGTTCCTTGGTACCCTACTATTCCACTCGGGATATATCTCGCTTTCTTGCCGCAGTAGGGCAGTCATATATCCATAGGACACTTTTGCCTGCACCGAGCGTATAGTGGGGCAAACGGTTAATTGTTATCATAAAATATTTTCTATTCACTGAGTTTATGCTGCAGTGCCGTCCATTATGAAATATCTATTTCTGTACGCCCTACCGTCGAGGCAGAGAAAACAAACAGGTCACAATTATTTTTACTTATTTTTAAATCCAACATCCACTTTTGTTCTTATCTGTTTTTCATTTTGTACAATACGATTAATAAATCGGAAATCATTGACATGTTTATGGCTCTAGGGTTATTTTCTCTACCAAAACCAACCACAGAAAAAGAAACCGTGGAATATTGGCCCATTTATACGTTCACCGTCAATTTCTCTGTTTAAAAACAAATCTACAAAAATTCCATTCTAAACAAGATTCTTACCATATTACAACACCAACAGATTATAACAAATCAATTTTGTTTGGAATCCGCAAACATTTCATCAATAGCTCTTTAAACGTGGAGATAAATAATAATGGCGTGAGAGCATTTTTTTGTTGTGTCATCTAATAAAATTCCGGCAGCAGCAAAAAATTGGTTGATACAGCAAATCATTTGCTGTACCAATTTTTTCTTGCCGCTGTTTAGAATTAAGTTTTTGTAGATTTGTTTTTAAACTGAGAAATTGATGGTGCAATTATAAATGTGCCAAATCAATACAGATGTAAATGTATTTGGCCACGAAACAAAAGTAATTCCAAAAAATGTTCTGGATGAATACGGAGGAATAGAAACTATGTTCATTTAATAAATTTCCAGTATATTTCCAATTATGATTGTTGAGAGTTGCTTTGGCCGTTTATGGATGATATGTGGTATGAGGTGCTTAAGTTAAGTTAAACTTAAGTTTAAAATGTGACCTCGTGGTGACTGGACTCTCCGGTCTCAAAAGTTAAAATTTAAAAAGAAAAATAAATAAAAGGAAAAATATAAGTGCAAAATGAAAAGCCATAGTATTAAACTTCAAAGAACATATAACACAGACAGGCTTAACCTATAAGACCGGAGAGCCCGGTCACCAACTACACCAAAGCCACAACACAAGGGAACACAGTATTTATTTTGTCAACCAACAAATATACAGATAATAATTGTATATAAAGCAAAAGGTCACAAACTCAACATCGATTGAAACTGTAAAATAAAAATAATGGTTCTGAAGAGGCCCTGATCAGGGTGAAACGGAGACCAAAAATTAAAATTAAAATAAAAAATCATAAGCCGTCATTCGCCGAAGCACCTCATACCACATATTTCCAATTATACTGGAATTTATATAAGTAGTGTGCTTGCGAATGCAGCCACAAGGATTGTTATGTTAGAATTTCTGTGTAGAGTTTAGTGGAATGACACTGGAGCTTTTGAGAGCGAATCATGGAAGTATGCATCAGGGGTTACAACATTGAAAAGTATAATCCCTGTAACATTGTCATATTCTTATTTCGCTAATTAATCAGCCAACTCGGGCAACTTGTGACATTTCATTTGTTTATCACGTGAAATGTAAATTTTACTGATGATCACTATAGTTATTGTAATGTTTCAATATTTACTTCTAAATGATGTCAAAATTCCTGATCACACGTGAAAATATAATCAGGCAATACTCATTTCGTTGTAATCAGTCCAATTATCAAAACATCAGTGGTTTTTCTGGGGCTTGCCGAATCATTACTAATTATTTTATCGCTGTATGGGTTATACTATGTTATGAAAGTCTCAAATAGGTCCCCGATGTTATCTCAAGAATAATAAGAGCTCTTTAATGCAAAGGTCTGATGCATATTTCTGAAATTCTTATATTCCAAATTTTTTTTTACATTTCGAGAGCCCATAAATCTTCTATGAACACAGAGAAATCGGTTTAGCTCGGTTAGAAAATCTTTTTGCTAGCCTAACAAATATTATTGTAAGATTAACAAATCATTTTGTAAGACCTTTTTGCGGAGCTATCAAGTTATTTTGGTAAGCTAACAAATGTATTTACTAAACCACCAAATCTTTTTGGTAAGTTAGCTAACGTTTTGCCCACTTAGTACATGTTTTGCTAAGCTAATAACTCTTTTCTAGGCTGGCAGATAAAGCATATTGTCATTATATTAACAAGAGATTTGCTGGCCCAGCAAAATCTTATTTCAGTGACTTCTTGTACTGACGAAGTCTATAAGTTCTTGCCGATACATGTGAAATTCAGTACGACATCATTTAATGTAATTCTCGAGTCCAAATTAAAACCTCCGTTTATACTATAATTTTGAACCTTGTTTGAATTGACAAAGTCAATTCAAACAAGGTTCAACTAAAGACGACCCTTGTTCACAAACTCTTCATTGACTTGTCCAAGGAAGATCTGGAGTTTTTAAAGTAATCGTCATGAAATGGTACATTTTTCTTACTTGGGTTACTGGAAGGGTAAACGGAGGTTTACAATTTCGACTCGGGTGGTGAGACCTTAAGCTGTTTATCAATGTTCTATTCACATAATGCACTAGGAGAGACAGCATCTATTCGTAAGCCGATTTGCTCTCCCGTGTCTCCCAAGAATGTAGAGCAGTCAGTAATTTCAGCGCCATTAGGCCTTGCACCGATCGATCGACGCAATATGTGATAACGAAGGTCCCGTCAACACGACGCCGCAACGCTCGATGGATTTGATGCAAATACGTCGAACCAACAACGGAGAATGTGCTCGAGGTACGGAGGAGAAAAAAAAATTAGGAAAGCAGTCGAAGGAGAATAAAAGAGCGAGACTTAAGAGAGAGAGTGAGATGGAACGTGTGGCAAACAGGATACGGTGACAACGTGCTTCAACTTACGATATACTCCAACAGGCTGTTGGAGCGCCGGTGGACAATGACCGCTGCTACGATGTCTAGTTAACTTCGGATATCTACCGCGAAGGTGTAGGAGTGAAATACAGGGCACCATGATAGGTCTATATTAATGCCTGAAAGAGTTACTTAACCCTGTCCGAGAAAGTTTTACGTAGTAAGTCTATAAGCGGAATTGAAAGTTTTTGATGTCTAAACATCTTTACCGACGCTGCCTACAATTTCTGGCTACGGTGATCGCATAAAAATGTCACACTTTCGATCGCGTCGTTGCGTATTTATGGCGGAAGTGATGTATTGGCGTTCCCGTGGTTCACTTCACAGTTACTGAATCAGCGGCACTGTTAGAAATTCATTATTAATTTCAATTTCAGTTTTAAGTGACACCAAAAAGTGTACCACTACTTTACACACTCACAAATTTTTAGTTAAAAAATGGTCGTAATTAGATGTGAAATAATAAAACAAAAATTACCTCAACTGGTTTTTTTTTTCATACTGCCATTGTAGTATAGATAAACTAACGCCAAAATGAATCACACCTGTTCAGCATTTAATCAGCTTTGACGAGGTAGGTATTTTTAAATTTCGTTTGAGTTACGCGAGTATTTCTCTGATGCATTAAATACGTGAGTTTGATTTTCAAATTAGACCATTTGAAATTTTTGTGATACATCTATTATAAAAAATGTTCTGAGTTGCCTTTATTCTATTAGGACACGTCGAGGTTAAGATGACAAAATAAATATAGGGGAGAACCAGCGAAATTGGACGGGTTGGGTCAATGGCCCATTTACATTTTTCAATAATGCAACGATAATTCACGGCGAAATTTAAGATTCAATTATGAATCTGAAATTTGACAGACACACTGAGAAAAAAGTATGGTTAATTGTACTATACACATGTTTCCCTGAGAGGATGGTAATGTTTTTATGGTTACCGCAACAATAAATAATGTACCCAACGCCTAAATTATGAGACGAATAACTATTTGTATAGTAGAACTCACTATACTTGATATGTTTGTCCCATGCATTTTTCTCAGTGCATAATCTAGCAGACGCAATGACACAATGACAACACAATCTAACACATGCAGCATCTCCTAACTCGGTCTGTCAGTTTTAGCTTTATATTTAGTTCGGGATAAGAAAATATAAACATCTTTCTAATAGAATAGAATAGAATCGAATCGATACACTCAATTGGTATTGATGCAAAAAGCCTGCAAAGTAGAACTTTGCAAATGGCTTCCTCATTATTTTTCGGTTTTTACAAAGCTACCTTGATGGGAAGTACGTTAATCTATTTTGCGGGCTTGTTTATGCTTTAGACATTTTTCTAAAAATGCAAAGTGTCGAAGAATTTTAACGGTGCAACCGATTTTTCTCAAATTTGTACTAAAACCTTGTACCATCGTAGTCCATATGTGGACCAAATTAAAACTCGGTATCTCATAATTTGCAGGAGCCAGCGCGAGAATCAGACTTTTCGAAAAATTCAAAATGCCATAAAATTTCAACGGCTGGACAGATCTGCGTCAAATTTGTACTCAGATGTTTTTTGATGATAGTCCATATGTGAACAAAATTTAAGATAACTCTTTGAAAGATTTCAAATTTTTTTTTTTTCGTGACGTCATTTTTTGTTTTTTAATTCACCAGAATCGAAATTTACTGACATTTCGATATTTCCTTTGATTAAATTCATCATTAATAATCAATAATCGTGAAATCATGTCGAAAATTGAAGTCGGATATCTCAGAATTTAACAGGAGTTAGTCTTTGCAGACATTTAAAAAAATTGAAATTGCAATAAAATTAGAACCACCCTATCGATTCTAACCAAATTTGGTATACATTATGGTTTGATGTCAGTCCATTTACGTACAATATTTCAGTCCGATATCTCTTAATTTTCGAAAGTTATAGCGTAAAATCGATATTTAAAAAAATTTCAAAATGCTGTAAAATTTGAATTTTCCAGCCGATTTACGTCAACTATAATCCCAAACGTTGGTGTATGACAACAACCCACTTGGGTGCCAAATTTGACGAAGATACATCTATAATTACGACAGTTAACGTGCTTACAAGGAAATCTGGACATACATACACATACAGATATTTTTTTTTAACCACTTTTCCCGACGTTTTGAACCATTCTGAATGTCCTGACATTAAAATCTGGAAAAAGAATTTTTGCACGAAAACAAAGCTTCCTCTATGAAGAAGGAAAAAGGCTGCCTTATTGGAACTCTTCAAACTTGCATATATTGGAGAGTATTAACCCCTTCACTATCAGTGGCCCCTATAGGGGCAAGAACGTATAGGAGAATACGTTTTTCTGACAGTGAAGGGGTAAGCCAAGTTGATAGCCGTTTCCACATTATAGGAGTATGATTACCTTCTCCAATTAGCCATCGATAGCTGGTCATAAATTCTCCGAAATTTACTATGGTTTTGTCAATGCACCAACGAGCCATCATAAATGGGCCAATTATTTACGAGTGTACGATGTTTCATATTTGCGTACCCTGTGGTCGACAACATCAAATGCGACGTATGTAGTGACTTAACACAGTCAAAAAGACAAATATAGTGGGACTAACAACACAGTGAATACGATAAATATTTATGACTATTAGATTGCAAGCGCCGGCAAGGGTAAAAAACAATTTATATCCCACAGTCTCATGACGTCAAGTTGTATAGACATTAATACTTACAATTAGTATGAATAACATGCGTAAATGAGGTGGTTCATTCGTAGTCAGACCATAGACGTCATCAATGGGATTCGTGATTGGACTTCTCTTCTCATTAGAAACTTGTTTCAGATAATTTCAGGCATTGCTCGTTAAGTGATCCAATAATGACGACGGATACCCCCTATATTAATATATTGTCTGTTTATACGGTATTCAAAACCCACATTCCGACATTCGAAATATGGGTTCATAAACTTTGGCGAGCACTAATCATCCATTCCCAGTTTTCGGTGAGGGTATTGCGAATAAATAGATCGTCGACCATCAGAGGTTGACTTAGTCTAGCGGGTTCAGAGCTCAATCGAGAAAATTAATTAGGTATAAAACGTAGGGAGTTTCGAATATCCAGGAAACCTTTCATCGTGCCTTGAAATAGACCGGGCGGATAAGAGGGCGAAGTAAAAAACGTGAAGAAAAGAAAGAGAGAAAGAAGTAGA
Source organism: Ephialtes manifestator (assembly GCA_963970395.1). Lineage (NCBI taxonomy): Eukaryota > Metazoa > Arthropoda > Insecta > Hymenoptera > Ichneumonidae > Ephialtes > Ephialtes manifestator. Next base: position 10,847,234 of record OZ019982.1, on the reverse strand, counting down.
AGAGGAAGTGCACGGACAGAGTAATACGAGCAGTACTAGAGTCAAACGACTATACGTGAGCCCGTCGCGTTTCCGGTATCATCCTGTATTCTTATCTTGATAACCGTCTGGCACTTTTCCAGCTTTTCAGACCTGCTGCACTAGCACCAACGGCAACCGTCTCGAGTGTCTCGCCCGCTGGGGGATTACAAGTTTTCCGTCTGGCGATCGAAACCGAGAAAAAAAGAGTACCGGTAGCTTAACAGGACCTCAACGTTATTTTCCGGTTTGTGCCGAATTTGTCGATTGTCACTTGCCAATTTCATCATTATCGCATGCAACATATCCATACCACTGACGATAGTCGGTTCGGTGATTAGGAAATAAGTTGGAGCGAGTTCAGAGGTTGTCAGGAATTCAAAGTAAAAACCACACAGTGTTAAACCATCGAGAAGAGCAGCATCAAGCCTTATCTCGATGGACGGTTGCCAGAGATAAGTTCCCAAGTACAGGAATATCAGGACCATGCTTTCTGAGGCATATCTTTGAAATTCTCATAGTTTTTGCTACATCGTTTAAGTTTTCGTGTAAATTGTCAATCGACATTTTTGCTACCATAAACATGGATGGTTCTGAATAAAAATTTCTTAACAAATGATTCATTTTACTCGTTAAGATCTTATTAGTTAGTTTTAGATGTTGAATCAACTGCTGGAAAATAAGTCGGGTGGAGTATGGATATAAAGGTGACTACCTCCAAGTATCTATATTGTACGTCCTCGATTATCCGGAAAAATTAGGGTCCAAATTAAATTGCCTTGACGATTATTTGGATAATGAAGATTTAAAGAAAAATAACATACACTGAGAGAAAAAGTCCTTTAGACCTACCGAATGTGCATTTACAGGTGGCAAAAAAAATTTCGTTGCTGGAACGAAATAACATTTATTGTAAATTAAGAAAAACTCGATTTGACTATCCGTTGGTTCGTCTACCGAAGTATTCCATCCAATCAACTAAATATTTCTGACACCAACCGCGAACACACATTCGGCAGATCTAACCGATTTCTTTTTCTCATTGTATTTACGTTATATTTGTGTGTTCTAAATATATATTCGCATAATACAATTATACATATATCTTCAAGTATACCATTGAAGGCTTACGTTAAGGCTTTTTTTTCATAAAAACGTCAATGTTTGGTTAGTATACTGCGCGAATTCGACCAACGTGCGATCTGTGGGTGCACGACATAAGCTTCAACGTGCTTACAACAAAGTAGCGCTCGACGATAACATTGAAATTTTGTGGCATGGTTCGGATAATTGAAGATCGGATAATACAAGTCACAGTTTGGATAATGGAGGGTTCGGATAATCGAGGTTCTGCTGTATACCGAATGTTTGCAGTTCAGCGAGACACAACTAATTCCGACAACTCAACTTCGGACTAACTGCATGGAAACTACTGTAGTAGCTGCAGTAGTAGGTGTTAGCTGCACCCTCTGGGTACTGTCCGTAGACAGTGTCCGGAGGCGAATCCAATATGATAGAGAAACTCAGCGGTACATCTACAGTTACAGATGTTTCACCCCTGCACCTGCACGTTTAATTGCGTACAAACATCTAAACGCACGAAGAAAAAGTATTAGTTGAGAGAACAACATTTGCAATGCTTCGTGTCTATTGCCAATCTTATCCATTCCCAGTTAATTGGTATTAATAATCGGATTGTTGGTATTACCAATCGGATTGCTGGTATTACTAATGAGATTATTGGAATCCAATCGATTTGTTGAGATTACAAATCGGTTAAATTAGCATTACCAATCGCTTAGTCCGAGATACCAATTGAAACTTAATTGGTTATAACTGCGGTCATATATACGTGCGATTTGTTGGTAAACATAACCTGTACAATCTACCGGAAATTGGTTTTTATGCACAACTTTATTTTGATGCTACCACACAGGTTGCTGAGTGCTCATTTTGATAGATTTTCCAACAAAAGCTTTTTTTCTGTACTGAAAAAAAAAGTAGTCCGTTTGACCAAATTCGCGTTTGCCAATGTTCGACAGTATTTGCAATTAGTACAGCAAAATATGTTCACTGACGCGAATAATTCTTGAGCAAGGTCATTTTGTAGTTGTACAAATCGGCAATTTGGTTGAACGTCAGTAAATGAAAATTGAATCAGCACAGCTACAGTTTCTTTCGCATTGTGTGCGTTTCAAAATTCACTATTACAATGGACATTACTAGCTATTAGAAAATGGATTTAAACAATGAGTCGAGACCTTAGATGTATGGATAGTTAACGAACTAATTATATAAAACATTGTTCCGGTATTTTATCGGAGCAATCAACTGTAACAAAGGAATTTGTGACGGGAGCATTTAGACTTTCTTACATAACAACCTGAAAAAGCCCAACTTCGTGATTTTCCAAAAAGTTGGTTGTTCCGATATTATATCGAAAATATCGTGGGCTTTTTTCGAAGGGTCTTTTTTCCAGAGACTTTTTTCTGGTGTACTTTTTATCGGTTACCTCCATTCTAGGTTACTTTCATTTTTCCGTACTAAGCAGTGAGCTTTTTTCTATAATACTCAAAACAATAGAAACCGACATTGAGATGAGTTTTTGGATTTAACTTCGTTTTAAAAAGAAGTACACCATGTAATGACAGCACCGCCTTCTATTGTTAAATATGTAAACAGGGCAGGACAAATTGAAGTTAGGTTTTGATCATGATCCATAGTCGGGCAGGGGCTTTTCATCGTGGTCGCGAGGTCCTAGTGCGTCAGACGACGTGAAAACTTATACAGCTCCACTGTCACGAATTGCGCCATTACATGGCGCGTTTGTGGAATGAAATACGCGGGAAAACAAAAAAAAAAAAAGCGCTCGAAACTCGTAGCCGCAGATGTCCTATACATCTGGGCGGCGATAAATGCCCGCGTGGTGCGCACTCGACAAACTCCGCACTCTCGTTTGTCAACGCGAGCCAGAGGATTTCGCACTTTCTGACACGCTTTGCTTTTTTTTTTGTTCCATCTAGCCGCAGTAGCAGCGAAGAGTTATTCTCTCGCTAGAAAACGAGAGTAATAGTCGTCCCCATCAAGACGACTGTTCCATTATCCAGCCTTGTTTCGTGAGAAAATCAGAACGAGCGTAACTCGGCACACCTGAGCAGTCGTACAAATATTTGTAATTTTTCCGTTTCCAATTTGCGTCAATCTAGCGGTCGAACTAATTTCTTTTTCTTTAAATGTCATTTGCTGTTACTGCACCTACGTGACATAGAGTGATGCATTTTATTTTTTATTCCCTTTAATTTCCCCGGAATGCAGCCCAGACGGTGCGATTGATCTATTGCAGTTCAGTCACAGCCAGAGGTTGATAAATTATTATCGAAAACTCTGTGTGCAACAGTGATCAAGTTTCACCGTTAACCGAGGAAACAATTAGCGACAACACGCGACGTTGTGCCCTCTCAGGTCTGCACAAGTAAAAACCTTGTCTGGCAATGCGTATGCGATAATGCTTCGACGTTAGTAATTCGATTATTGACGACATATAGATAGTATGTACATATGTAAATGAGCGCTTCGCAGATATACTCTATCTATATCCCCCGGGTTAAATACTTGAAAACCGAAGGGAGATTGGTTGCTCCAACGCTCACCCGGCTTTCGATGCCGACTAGCTGTATAATACGTTTATATATATATATGTGTGTGCACTCATTACACTGACACGAACGAAGCTTCGATCGATTTTTCATCGCCCTTTCCGGTGCAGTCTCGGAAAGTATCCTTTATTGATGTTGAATGGCATGGTTGTAGGTAGTGACTAGACGAGAAACGAATGGGTCAAATACATCCATTTTTAGACATCTTCGTGTCAGAAAACAAGTGAAAACTAGACATAACTGTAAGCGAAAAAGCTATTGAAACTTCGATTTTTATTTTCACCCCAACAAATGAGAAATTTTGTGAGTTATCTGGAAAAGATTTTCGCATATATATTGTACCAGCAGATCTGTAATGAATGTATACTTTACAATGAAATGTCATAATTGAAGTTTTTTACTAATAAAAAATTACTATAAAATAAAACGAAGTTGCCGGAAAAGAAAAATCTTTCAGCGTATCGGCTGCCCGATTTTTCATGTATATTGCATCCTCATATAGGAAGCTTTGTTTTTATGAAAACATTTTTTTAAAGATTTTCATGTCAGTATACCCAAAATGGTTTAAGCGTCGAGAGAAATGGTTTAGAATAACTGTCCATATGTATGTAAATACGTTTGTCCACATATACGTGTATATTTATGTATTTATGTGTGTGTGATGGAGCTGCTAGCATTTGCACGATCGTAACTCGTAAACTACTTGACCGATTCAGGTGAAATATTAATGACATATGGAGTGGAGTCCAATGTTTCATCGGTATAAATTTTATACAAAAATGGCTAAATTTTTATAATTTGTATAATTTTAAGAAAAATTATAATTAATTTTGAAAATTGTGTTGTACTACTCTAACTTCAACAAATTATGCGCTATCGAGCTAAAACTTATCATGAAACTTGAACGAATTGATGCAACCTTTGCTATTTAATTTCGACAAAATCGGTGACGCAGTTCGGACTTTATGAAGTTCAGGCAGTTTTAAACAACTGACGTTATTGCATAAATTTTTAACAAAAAACTTGATCTAGCGAACAAACATTTTTCAATTGCCCTTGTGTAGAGTCATTGATGGGTAGAGTCGATTCCTTTACAACCGCTGTACCCATGTACGAATTCAGGTATACTGCCAGAGTTACCAATAGGGTCCAGTACTGGAACGGGATCGGCCGCCAAGTGTCGTTGAGCAGTGCTGTTACAGTACTGATCAACCTCTGGCTCCGTACCGCGCCAGTAGTGGTGGCCAGTACTTCCAAGACAAAATATACGGCACTCAGCCAGCGGTCGTCCAAGTACTGGGCACGGACTTGGACGAAACTCGTCTTATTGTTGGCAAGCAAACTGCGCCAGTACTAACCTGGTATGCGTCTGAGTACTGGGGCAGTACTGTCCCGACAGTTGTGCTTTGTACTGGCTGACAATATTGCCGGGACACCGCCGATAGTCGTCTGAGTACTGGGCGCGGACTGGGACAAAACTCGTCTTATTGTCGGTGAGCAAATTTTGCCAGTACCAGTCTGGCTTACGACTCAATATTGGGGTAATACTATCCCAGCAGTTGTCCTTTGTGCTGGCTGAAAATGTTGCCGGAGCACCGGTGAAAGTCGTCGCAGTACTGGGCGCGGACTTGGCCAAAACTCGTCTTATTGTCGGTGAGCAAACTTTGCCAATACTAGCCTGGCATGCGTCTGAGTACTGGGGCAGTACTGTCCCGACAGTTGTGCTTTGTGCTGGCTGACAATATTGCCGGCACATCGCCGATAGTCGTCTGAGTACTGGGCGCGGACTAGGACAAAACTCATCTTATTGTCGGTGAGCAAATTTTGCCAGTACCAGTCTGGCTTAGGACTCAATATTGGGGTAATTCTGTCCCAACAGTTGTCCTTTGTGCTGGCTGAAAATGTTGCCGGAGCACCGGTGAAAGTCGTCGGAGTACTGGGCGCGGACTTGGCCAAATCTCGTCTTATTGTCGGTGAGCAAACTTTGCCAATACTAGCCTGGCATGCGTCTGAGTACTGGGGCAGTACTGTCCCGACAGTTGTGCTTTGCACTGGCTGAAAAAATTGCCGGACCACCGACGAATGCCGTCCAAGTACGGGGCACGGACTTGACCAAAACTCGTCTTATTGTCGGCGAACAAACTTTGCCAGTACTAGCTTGACATGCGACTGAGTACGGGAATAATACTGTCTCGACAGTTGTGCTTTGTCCTGACTAAAAATATTGCAAGAACACTGCCGATAGTCGTCTGAGTACTGGGCGCGGACTAGGACAAAATTCGTCTTATTGTCGGTGAGCAAACTTTGCCAGTACCAGCCTGGCTTGTGACTCAGTATTGGGGTCATAACGCCCCAACACTTATTGTTCTTACTGGCTAAAAAATATCACCAACACTCGGCCTACCAGTCGAATCAGTACTGGCCATGGCTTGTAAGAAAGCTGTCATATAGTTGCCGAGTAAATTATTATAGCTGTCGCCAGACATGTCGTCCAGCAATGTGACCATACTGGTGCGATACGTGTTACACGTATCGCATAACTGCATTGCTGGATGGTTTTGAATCTTGAACTAATTACGAATCTGAAGTCAAAGTAAGGTGTGGGTTTTGGGTTATTTGTATGGGATTTCCTTTAATGGGATACTAGAATATTATAGTCTTTCCGTCGCATGCCTCAAGATTACTTTTAAGTATTAGCTCAAGAAAGAAATTGGAATCTTCTGGTTTGTAAACGTATTTTATTTTCATAATACAAAAAAAAATGTATTTTTCGCTTGACAACTTTTTTCATTAATATTATTCGTTTTTTTTTTTGCTCTACTGATACATAAATCGTCTCGCTTCTTTCTATCCATCAGCAATGCTTACATATGCAAAAGGCTGATAACGTATGTACGGTTACGAATTGGCAATATCATGCACTTTTCAGAAATAGCATTAATGCGAATATAATGCCTAAGCCAGTAGGCAGCGCGATTTTGAAAATGCCTATTTCAGAGGAAGGCATTGGTTCGATAAAAGCATTCCGTTTTTTTGTTAAAACCTGTCCCTCGATAAACATTCTATTTTGCCCATGTACGAATTCTGATATACTGCCAGAGTTGCCAATACGGTCCAGTACTAAAACGGAATTGGCCGCCAAGTGGCGTTGGACAGTGTTGTCACATCACCGATTAACAATTGGCACCATGCTGCGTCAGTACTTGTGGCCAGTACGTCCATGATAACATGGACGGCACTCAGCCGGGGTTCGTCCAAGTACTGGGCGTGGGCTTCAACGAAATTCGTCTTAACGTCGGCAAGCAAACTTTGCCAATACTAGCCTGGCATTCGACAGAATACTGGGATAATGCTATCCCAACAGTTGTGCGTTGTACTGGCTGAAAATATTGCCGGAACACCGCCGAGAGCCGTCCGAGTGCTGGACCCGGACTAGGCCGAAACTCATCTTATTGTCGTCGAGCAAACTTTGCCAGTACCACCCTGACATACGACTGAGTACTGGAATAATACTGTTTCGACAGTTGTCCTTCGTACTGACTGAATATATTTCCAGACCGCCGGCGAAAGTCGTCCAAGTACTGGGAGCGGACTTCGCCGAAACTTGTTTTTTTGTCGGCAAGCAAACTTTGCCAATACTAGCCTCGCATTCGACGGAGTACTGGGGTAATACTGTCCCAACAGTTGTGCGTTGTACTGGCTGAATATATTGCCGGAACACCGCCGAGAGCTGTCCGAGTGCTGGACCCGGACTAGGCCGAAACTCATCTTATTGTCAGCGAGCAAACTTTGCCAGTACCACCCTGACATGCGACTGAGTACTGAAATAATACTGTTCCGACAGTTGTCCTTCGTACTGGCTGAATATATTTCCAGACCACCGGCGAAAGTCGTCCAAGTACTGGGAGCCCACTTCGCCGAAACTCGTCTTTTTGTCGGCAAGCAAATTTTGCCAATACTAACCTGGCATTCGACTGAGTACTGGGGTAATACTGTCCCAACAGGTGTGCGTTGTACTGGTTGAATATATTGCCGGAACACCGCCGAGAGCTGTCCGAGTGCTGGGCCCGGACTAGGCCGAAACTTATTTTATTGTTATAGAGCAAACTTTGCTAGTATCAGCCTGACATACAACTAAGTACTGGCATTATACTGCACCGAAATTTATGTTTTATACAGACTTTATAATATTGTCGACGGATATCCAAGACTCGTTAGAGTACTGGAGTTACACTGTCCCAACGCTGGCCGAAAATTGTATTCATATTCGTATAAAGTAACATCGAAATCCTTTACGTATCCAGTCTCTGATTGAAATTTAGTTACGGTTTACATTTTGGTCTGCCATTTTGAAATTCTGCATTTCGATACGCCATCTTGGACCCGTGACTTAATTCGTGAATTTCGTATTCAGATTCGTTATCAGGGACTGTGAAAACCTATGGGTGTTGAGTTTCATCTAAATCGAAACGGTTTTTAATATCTGGTCCGCCATATTGGATTCGCCATTTCGAATTTCCTAATGTGCAGTTAAGGTTCGTAGTCAACGACATAAATAGCTTTCGGGTACGGAGTCTTATTCACACCACGTTACTTTTAGCATTTTCGGTCCGCCATATTGGCTCCGCCATTTTGAATCTCTCAATTTTGAGATCAGATTCGTAATCAGCGACCTCGAAAATACCGGGTGGCATATTTTTACTCAAATCCGTCTATATTTCTGTGATTGTTATACTCGAAGCAACCTTTATGAAAGTCTAGTATCAGAAATCCATATAGTCGGTTTGGTCTAGTGGTTAGCGTGTACGTTCTTAGGTAGATAGGTAGTTAGGTAGGTCGATAGGTCTTAGGTTCAAATCCCCACACATCACTTCTCAGGGAGCATCACGGAAAAATTGTAATTGTAAAGGAATCACTTTTTTTCTTTTTTTAATATTACTAAAATAATATTACCAATATAATTAATATCATAACATATTTTTATTATGTAATATATAAATTTAATAATAATATGAATATTAATATTCGGTTCTGGTTCGGTACTGGCTCGCTTCTGAAACTGGACCTCGGCCCAACGGCTCACACTCAGTGTCGGCGCAATACCGTGAGGTAAGCGTTGGACCGGTATGATCATCCCGGAGTTGTGCCATCGTTCAGTCAATACCTCTTCAGTATCGGTTGTACCTTACCAGAATTAGTTGCCAGCACCGGCATCGTTAGAAAAACCTTACTGGCACTGTACAGACTGAAGATTCTCCTCGGGACTACGGTTCAACTCTGGTCCAGTACTGGCCCAACGTACTTCACCAGTACCGCTAGCCAGTACCATGCCAATACCAAGGGGCAAACATAGGACCGGTATGATCATCCCAACGTTGCGCCAGCGTTGAGTCTGTAATGTTACAATACCTCCCCAGTATTACTCGCCAGTACCGTCAACGTTGGCAACGGTACTGCGCCAAGACCCAGCCGGTTTGAGATTCGTACATGGGTAGACATCATTTTACGGGGACCGACAGCTTGACGCTAAACTGGCGGTCTCGTGACTAAATAACTGATTAAAAAATATTTTCGGCGCATCAAAACTATGTGCTTTTCAGGTGATAATTAGGTGCCGAAACGAACATTCGGTGCTTGTTTGGTTTCGCGGTGCAATAAATTTTTTTACTAGAACCGCAAATTTGACGCGAAACTAGTGGTCTCATGGTCAAATATCAGATAAAAAATATTTTCATCGCATAAATATTAGATGCTCTTTAGTAAAAATTTTACACGATACCGCTAGCATACTACGATACAATTGCAGTTGTATAGTGTCGGAGGTAAAGTCAATGATTGTAGAGTTGGCATCAGTACAACCGCTGTATTGTGAAAATGTTCGTTTTACCGCGAGACTAAAGGAGCATAAAATTTTTTATTTTGACATCTAATTAGCCCCCGAAGAGCACTTAATTTTGATGTGATGAAAATATTTTTTTATCTGACATTTAGCCACGAGACAGCCAGCTTCGCGTCAACCTAGCCGTCCAGTGTAAAAATATTACTGGTCCCAGTAAAATATTCATTTCACCGCGAAAACAAAGGAGCACCCAATTTTTATTTTGTCACCTAACCTGCACCTATAAAGCACCCAATTTTTATATGACAGAGATATTTTGAAAATAATTTATGTATTTATGGGACCACTAGCTTAGTGTCAAGCTCGCGGTGCCAGTAAAATTTTCATTTTTTGAAAGCATAAAGGAGCACCAAAAAATTTTTTTTAACCCTAATTAGCACCTAAAAGCCCCTAATTATACAATTGTTATGTCCGGGTGGCAGACTCTCCTGAGTTGCCCGATTAGAAGTAACGGCGGTCTCATCAGGGATGGAGACCTCGCCATTTACTATCGTAGACTTATGAATGCGACGGAGATTCAATACGACTGAGGCAAAGTTGACCAGCATGCAGAGTAAATGATTTATTCGTGAAACGATACGTACTAAAAATAATTGAACTTTATTTCGATGCTGTTGGTTGCTGGAGTACAATTTTTTACAGACGTTTACGAAGTCTTATCCTCGCAGGACTAAGGTACAGAATTTCGTTGAAGAGCTTAGGGCGCTCTCGTAGCAGCAAGACGGGCGTGTGAAGAATAACTGAATTTAGGTAATTGTACGCTGATTATATACTATTGTCGTCCTAATGATTTTTAGATAAAGTGGTAGGGATACCCGAGAATTAGGGTCCAGATTTATGGTGCGAGATTTATGGGAAAATAAGTGTCATAAGTGTTCGTATAAATTTGAGATACATTTCATTAATCGCGGGATTTCGTTTGAAGGGTTCGCGGCGCGTGTTATACTCTACAGTTCTACATGTGGTCCGTGAGAGATCCTTACTTGTACTATTGAGAATCTTGCTAGTAGCATGCGACATTTGATGAGGGGCTTGCGTCTGTGTTGACAGCAATCTTTCTTAATGGCAGTATGTATACTTACAGTTACGCGAGACGTAACAGAATATTCGAAATTCCAATTCCTGATTTTTTGTTTGCCATCTTAGCGGACCTTCGATGGCCACTAGTTATCCCCACTGTATTCTCACCTAAACCTTCCTACTTTCCATCATTAAACCAACTAATCAGTCTTCAATCAGACACAAAACAATAATGCTCCAAATATATAAAAATTGGCGTCGAGTCGCTACCGCGACGCTTGATCAATAAAGTTTAGTGTCTAAGTATAAGTTAAATAATCAAGAGTCGCGGTAGGGACTCGACGTCAAGTTAAACACGAAATTAATATTACCTTCATATAATTATTAATTGTCGTAAATGATGACTTTTAAGTTCGAACATTTAGATAACTATAAATAAAAATGCGTGATAATTCGAAAAACAAACCTTGATTATTAAAATTAATCAAACAAGAACCTTAATAGGCATTTAAACGTCGTCTCGTTAGCCCAAGTCGTAACAATTTTATTTGTTAATGTATAGACGGGGCATCTCCTTGAAAGTAGTATGTACGGTATAATGGCGGAGTAGATCAATACACAATAGTTATGACAATTTGACAAAATTCATAACAAATTATTGTATAAAAAGCATATCAATCTTATACGTTATACATTAAAGCTAATTTAAATCAGTGATTAAAAAGAGTACACCAACCGTTCCCTTGTCCCAAATTACGAAGCTTCGCAGAGCAAAATAAACGCATTGAGTTCCCGCTCGAATGATGATATGGGACGATATAGTTGGAGCATACGTCGGTTGCAAATCAGCGGGTAGTTCAATATACAGCAGCAAGGAACGAAAAAAGAAGTATAAACAAGTAAGAGAAAAATGTCCCTATTAAATTTAACAGATGAACGAAATTATTAGTAATAAAAATTTACATAAACTAAAAAAATTAGACAGAGCTACACTGATAACGATATAAATAGAATTAAAAAGAAGCACAACAGCCGCATTCCCGAGCAGAAATTTTTACCATCAAATCAGGCATAGACTGGGCTATGAGAAGGGCCTGATAGGACCTTAGCAGCGCCAGACTCACGTCTGATGTAACGCTCCAAATTCCTAATCAGGTTGTTCAGTGATAACAGGAAGAATCGATATGAAATATAATGTCGGCGTGATTACTTTTTTATCGCTTATGAAGTATGTAAAAAGAGGAAGCTTTGCAAACTGTAAAACAACAGACTGTCAGGTTAACATGTAAATGTATGTTTAGAGTATACTAAATTTTTTAAAATCATTTACTCATTTTTGTACGTCCGTCCGTTGGTATGTAACATCCACCTATAGCTTTGATATTAAATTGAACCATCACTTGATCTGCTACGCTCTAGCCGTGAAATGGGAAAAATAAAAAAATGTTGGCTTATTTGCGTTCTGTAGACTGATTAAAAAGTTACGAAACTTTGACTACAGATATAGTTGAAAGCGAGGATTGAGGATTACAATAATTTTACCAAATTCTAGAATGTTGTTTTATTTTCAATTATATTATTTTTTTGTCTCCCTTGTTCCAGCGTATAATCTCACGGGTTTTAACGACCCTTCCTACCCTTCTTTCTGCGTGTATAATGTGGTCACCGATTAGTATTACGACTGCAATCAATGCTGCCTAATTTGGTGATCCGCCAAACCGTACATGGACCGCACAATCAACAATGTCGGTAAAATGCCCTTTTCTATAATTTATAACTTTACATCAGTAATTTCAACACTTCACAGCAATGATAAATACGAGGAGAATAACACGTGTTGCGTATTCGCCATTAGTGACTTTTTCCATATTTAATAAAAAACGTTCTGATGCTAAATAGAAAATGATACTTCATCTCCCACCCTCGTGGAAAGTTGGAAATAATTTATCAGTGCTTCACGCAAAAAGAGGGCTCTAGCGATTTAACTTAAGGGTAGGTTCAATCAAATTAGAGCCGTTTTGTGTGTACATCATTGAGCACCGCTAGGATTTCCTCGCCAAAGACATATTTTTTCAAGGAGCAGTAGAAAATTATTTTTTTATTATACTCGAGAGTGCGAGCACAATTTTATTTCTCATTTTCTCTGTTACCAAATTTTTCATTAAATTAAAAAACAATCGGTGATACTTTCGTATGTGATAATTACTGAAGAAAAAGAACTAAGCCGACCCCGTAATATGTTTTACCTGCAATCTGAGGGAAGATAACAAATAATAAAAAGAACGGATTTAAAACGAACTGCGGATTATAAGGAACGCCTCACTTCTTTTTCGTTTCGAGAACTCGAATTAAAACAACGCATACATGTGTGGAGATTATATACACAAAAGATACATTTTATATGCAAGTAAGACAGGACGTGTGAACATGGATGTATGTCTCAAAGGAGATACTTGCGCAATTATGAAAGCAAGGTTGGCTCGGCGTGCGGGTGACTCAATGAAGCGCCTAATACTTCATCAATGACGCTCAACGTTAACGCGATATAATGGACGCACTCTTTTCTCTCGCCACTCATGGTGTCTTCAAATGTCAGCAGGCGGACAGAAGTGTCTACATATAGCGAGGACAATGGACATTGGGTCTTGGCAACGCATGTATCGACAAGTGGGCATGTAATATATATAATACACACGTCCGCTACGATATATATACTCCGACAAGTAAGTTGAAAGAGAGCGAGAGCCTTCACTTTTTCTTGGAATTCACCGTAACAGTGGCATTTATTTGCATTTATTTTCCATCAATATCGCGCGTTCGCACGATTGCAATTATTTCTCTGACTTCTGAGCACATAACGAGAGGCGAGAGTAGATAAAAGAATCGATGTAACCGATAATAGGTGTATATAAAAGTGAACGCAGATGAGTTTGGTAATCGTGCTAGTTAGAATGAGGTCATGGATTATTTATTATTTCTTTCACTTCTTCCTCTTTCCACAACATTCCGATGTCTAATGGTGATTGAATCATCGCTAATGGTGTACTTCCCCATTTCCCTAGAAATAGCGAAGGAAAAAACGGAATAAGAGAATGTAGAGGAAAAAAAAACGGTGGAGATGCTTTTTCACCATAGAAAAACAGGCCACGCACTTCCGCCACGAGTTTTCCCCATCCTCTCGAGCGTAAGATCTTATCCCAAGTCTCGATTTTTCGAAGTGGCTTTCAAGAACCCTCGCTAGTCGAGAAGATATCGCATATTCGATGTCTCGAGAACCGAGTGAATTGACGAGAGTGGAAAAGAAGAATAAGTAGACGATGCTGAAGAATAAGAAGAGGTAAAATGTTCGTAGAAAGAAATAGCCGAGAGAAAAGAGGAAGCTCTATTTCTCTGATCTCGGGAATTCAATAGTTTACCTTGATATTAACACGAATCACGTCTGTATTTATTATCCTTCCAAGTGGCACGCACACTCTTCTATATTGACTTAGTAGTAAAACATCCGTAGGTCGTTATTGAACGTGTGTACATTGCGCAAGAAACAAAAGAGAATTTATAGACGCACAAAAGAATACAGCGAAGGAGTTCAATTACATGTCAATTTTTTCTTCCATATAGCCGAAAAATAAGGCAGTTTCTTCCTTTGAAATCCCGACTGTAAACGTATCAACTGACGGCGATTTTTGCAAAATAAATCCGAATTCAGATAACAAAACTGAACACATTACCGACACGGCATTTTAAGAAATTGTACGCCACACCGATTCAGCACATAACTGTATACTAATATCACCAAACTCATATATCAGTAACTCAGATAATAACCGATTGCCAATATTTAGGTTAATAATTAAACACGAACCAAAACTATGCCGAAAAAGATTATGACGAAATTTAGGTTTTGTCTCAAAGATCCGACATTATCGCTTCCTTGTCATGAACAAAATATTTTTCCCAGATTTTCATGTCATGATACTCAAAAAGGTTTAAAACGTCAAGAAGAGTGGTTTAGAAAAACGAATTTATGGAACTTTAAATTTTTCGCAAAATTCAAAGCTCCATAAAAGTTGAACGGATTTTCCGATGGTCGCAAAATTTAATCTCAATCATTTTCAAATTTACATTATGAAAAAACTATGCATTCCAAACCGCCGCTTAATTGACTAAACGGCACTTGAGTTATCGAACACGCACGCACGCAAATCCGGACATTAAAAAAAGTGATTTCTGCATATTTCGAACCCACTGGCATTGAAAGTTAGGAGAAAGATGTTAACCATGACATGGTAAAGAGAAGAAGGAGAAGAAGGAGAGGGCGAAAAGATTGAAGAGGAGGTTGAAAAGAAAGACGAGGAAAAGGACAAACAAGAGGAAGAGGAGGAAGAACAAGGCGAAACAGAAAAACAAAAAAAAAAAAAAAAAAACAGAAGTGGAAGAATGCGAAGAATAGAAAAAAGAGGAAAACGGGAAAGAAAATCAAGAAGCATAATGATCGGAGAAAGGAAGAGCCACGACAGACGAGGAGGGTCTATTTCCTGGGTGATTTTAGGATTTCAATAGTTTACCTCGATATTATCGCAGATCGTCTGTAGTTTTTAATTTTTTTTATTTATTGGGTTATTCCTCCATATGCCTTAGGGGACGTCCATTAATCACGTGAGAATCTGGAAGGGAGGGGGGTATTGAAAATCATCATGAATGTTCACATGGGGGAGGGGATGGGTCTTGGGTCGAAGTCACGTACATTTCTCGATACATTATTTTCGAATATTACCGAGTAGATTCTATTATGATTCGAAATAGTTTCGCAGTTCCAAGAAATGCGCATTCAGTAAATAAAAAAGCATTGAACGGGTTAGTGACGAAGAGAACGACGAAGACGAGTTTGAGGACGTGCAGGTTGAAAGTAATACGTTGCAAGATGAAGCTTTTGTAAGCGTGGAAAGCAGTATCGAGAATCCGTGGGTAGCCGATGACTAGTGGCAAACTAGTGATTGCTTCGGATACTAGTCACTAAGTCACTTATTTACTTTTAATACGAGATCGGCCTGATGATACCAAATTTAGTAATAAGCAGATATTATATAAGCAGATTGTGAATTGTATGCAACTAAAATATAATTAAAACAGCATAAACTGTATGAGATATTTATTTTATATTTTATCCTTTTTACATCTGTCCGATAACGAAAAAAAGCACGCCATAACGAGCCAGGGGGGAAGGGAGGGGTCCGTCGAAATATCACGTCTGATCCTACCGGGAGGGAGGGGGTAAAAAATTTGATAAAAACGCATCACGTGATTAACGGACGCCCCCTTATTCAGTGCTGTATCACATTTGCTCGAGGGTACTGGGAAACTGCAGAAAACCTGGCCGATACAAGTACCTTTATTTTTTTCGGAGTTTCAACTGAACTCAGTAAAACGGCCTCCCACTCAACAGTTGACGCGCAAGCCAGTGTCCCGTATAAGGGATTACAATCGAACCAGCACAGGGCGGATGCTGGCGCCCAGTTTCCCAGTAACGGCGCGGCAATGGCAACTAGCACTGGCGTAAGACTGGCATGACTGCTGGATGATAACATCGGCCCAATGCTGAATGCCATGAACTGGTTTATTGCTGGCGATTAATGCTGGCCAGGAATGGACGATACTGCTGGCCCAGTAACGGCAGAAAATGGCCGCCTATTAATGGTCACCATTGCTAGGCAAATATTGGTTACTATTATTCATTATCGTCACCAGTTAACAAAGCTATTGATAATATTGCGAATATTGCCACATCAACGGCCGTGAGGATATTATAGGAAAACATAGAATATATGGCGCAGCTACGCAATTATCGGCACCAGCAACGGCCCAGTCGTGGAAACCTGTAGTAGCCCGTGCTCGGTAAGAGACTATTGGCTACCGCTGATTGCCAGCAATGGGCCTGGCCTAGCAAAATGTTGGCAACTTATACTTGGCCAGGGTCTGCTGGCCACCATTGGTCCGAGCAATGGCTCGAAAGTTGACCAGTACTGGCTACCGTCGGTTGGTGGCCATTACTGGACCAATAATTGGCCCCGTTGTAATGGCTGGCATTCCCTATACAGGTGTGCGGCTAAACGGTCACCCATCCAAGGCACGGCCGCAAGAAATGCTCCTTAACTCCAGGTACCACCGAAGCATTGACACATTGATAGTGCGTCCATTGCTGTCGGTGGATCACGACAGTATTTATTATCTGTCGAAATGGCACGTGAACTCTCATATATCGAGTTAGCAGTAAAACATTTATAGGTCGTAATCGAACGTGCATTGCGCAAAAGATAAACGTGAATTCACAGATGCACATAGCCAAATACAGGAAAGGGGTTCTATTATGCATGGCCGATTAATTGAGGATTGCGAGAATAATTAATGTGAGCCACAGCGTGTCGACCGTTACGATCACGGGGCCGAATCCGAACGCGAACGAGCAGCCCGTAATCGCGCGGTGACATATAATCGTTTCGATTGGTGGCGGCACACGGGAATGGTAATTATTCGAGGTCACATCAGCTGCGAGAGTTGAATTACATGTCGGCTCTTGGTGATCCACCGCTGTTGATGATCGAGCTTGGACACATTTTCCGCCCTCTGACCTTCTGCGAGTGACGTGAAATCATAGAGAATCTTCAATTGCAATGGCTATAGCGCGAATTCCTAAAATAATTGCCGATGTGAAAACAATACCTGACATTGATAATCGGTGAAATAGCCAAGGAACAGCCAGCGGCAGATTCCATTTACCGTCCTTATCCGAAGACGCCGATGATGATCATTGTAATTAAGAGATTTTAATTGAGATTTATTCGGGTGGTGATTTTCAAGTTGAGAGACCAACCAGTAGTAAGTTAAGCCGTTTGAATGAAAGTTTCGAGGGTGCTGAGGGTAATCTAACTCAACGAAAGCTGGCTCTTCATTTTGCCGTCCCAGGTCAAAGGGACCAAAGGGCTTGATCGATCGGCTTCGTTTTCCTAGTTATCCACGTCGTTGCCGTGTCCCACGAGTTACGAGTTTCGTTAAATCGCATTGAAGAGAAAAAACGGAAGTCGAAAGAGGTGTCAGTGGTGAGGGAAAGTGCTCTTGCTGTTTGGATTACACTGCGATAAAGAAAAAAGCTCTTTGAACGTGAGGCGTGACTAGCAGAGCGAAATAAGAAGAAGAACGGCGGGCGGATGTTTTCTTTACTGCTTGTACTCATCACTTGTCTGTGCTTCTTTCTTGTTTAAAAGGCTGAGGAAGTAAAACCAAGTATCATTAAGAAAACTGAAATTGTTGTACTTTATTCTTCAAATGATCATTGCGGCTTTAAATTCATTTTTGGTTTTCAAGAATTTATTGTACTGTAAATGTTACACGCAGTGAACATTAGTATCAGAGCTTTGGGATTCCGAAGCAAATCATATTGTTCCGAATATCCAAGTAGATGCGATTGCCAAATGATGCATCTACTCTTGTACATCCAACTCATAACATAACGATTTTGTTGCTGCAGCAATCTCGTTCCATTCATCGATCTCCGTTGTCTAAAGTTTTGGTAGACGCTGCTCTTTTGCTTCCTCGTAGAGAAAACTTTGTTTTCATAAAAACATACGTTTTCATGTTGGTATACTCAGAATGTTCCAGAACATCCGGAAAATTGGATTAGAAAAAGTGGCCGTGTGAGTGTGCATGTGTTATGGAGGAGCTAAAATTCATACCACCATTAATTGTAAACTGCTAGACCGAATTAAATAAAATTATTATTACATGCAGTGTACTGGCCAATTTTTACTGGGTATAAATTTTATAAAAATTCCTTAAGGCATTCCGTTTTTAAAAGATTTTTTTAGATTTCGAAAAATGACCACTCAAACTGAACAAAGCTTTTTAGCTATCGAGCTGAAATTTCGTATTAAAATTGAACGAAATGATACGATCTTTAATATTGAATGTGGGACAAATAGTAATGTGGTTCGGAGTTTGTAGAGTTTAAAATAGTTTTTTTTCTGAATTGACATAATTGCATTACCTTTTGCAAATCTTTATCCAGCGATCCCAATTTTTTTACTTAAACGAAATAATGTTCAGTGCTGCTAGATACCTGATTTAGTAAAAGTTGGTAGAGGGGTTCAGATTTGATAGGAATTTAGTTTTTAAGTTTTGATTTCTTCACGACTAAAATTTCTCTAAATTCAGTTTTTTAATGAATTTATTTGAAACAGGGATGCAAAAGTAGAACATTGTACACTGTTCCCTTATAATTTGTCGTTTTTTACAAAGCTTCCTTTATGAGTAAGACAAAATCGATTATGTACTTCCTTATAGCGGCAGCTTCGTAAAAATTGAAAAATAATGAGGAAACAGTCTGCAAGGTTCTAGGTTGCATCCTCTTTTTCACTTCTACCAAGGCATCTAAGTTCTCTCGAACCATTCTAGCTAGAATGATTTCGCTTAATTTTTCCTGCGTTCTAATATTATACAGGCCGACATATACTGTAGCATTGACTGCGAGTGATTGAATAATGCTGAGAAACACCTACTTTGCTTTAGTGGAATGAACAGCCGCAACTGTGGTTGCTGCGCACAGCGGAGAATTAAAATCACTATAAATGAGTAATTTTTTTCCAAACGGTACATAACACTTAAAGTTATAAAATTATTGAAAAATAAATATCGTGAATTTAAAAGCTTACCCCTCAATTTAATGGTGACACAAAAAATGGCCACCGGAAAACAGATCCCCAAAAGATAGACAAAAATGTGATGGAACAAAAAATCCAAAAAGTTCATGGTATTGAATTTTCCACAGCCATTATGTCGAACTGCCAATTATATCTAAATTTTCGGAGGACTAATTTTGCTATACTCAATTTAATAGTGCTGATTTCAATGGTAATCACTACTACTTGAAAACGGTAATATGCCTCAAAACTTTCCAGATCTTCACATAGTAGTGTAATTAATACGTGAAAAAGTTTTTAAGAATCGTTAAATAAACCAATTTGTGGCGGCAATATCCTCTGAAATCGGAAAAATTGTTCTGAAGCATTCTCAAAAATGTATTATTAAAATTTACTGCCGCGAGATTCAGTTGAATATACTAGAATATTTTTACAAGTAACTTCGAACATTGTGAATGTTTAAAAAGTAGCCGCTGGGTTACAATGAGAAGAGAAGGCAATTCTGCCAACTTACCTCATATGCCAACTGGCCCCGGTCTCTTCAACAGCACTCGGTTATTTCGACCCGGGTCAAAAGGTGAGGTCGCGGCTGCTTGAAGAGAACGAAAGTGCGGGCGCCGGGATATCGGGGAAACTTGAACGACTAGCAAACACGCGACTCAACCATTTTTTTTACGATTTCTTCGCATCTATCCTCTTAAAACAGCGGCCCAACGCTACGCTTCAAGAAGGTTCCTTCATGTGATAATATTCGCAGAGTGAGTTACTGAAATTGATCCGAACCAAAAATTCCACATTCACATTCATGTCATGTTCATAAAAAAAGTATCTCGAGCATTGCTCATCATCTGCGAACTTTATAAATTCAGTCGTTTCATGAATTTTGCATCAACAGACATCATCCTGATTTTCTAGTCTCTATTCCACTCTTTTTTATAATTTGATTTTCACAAATTTCGTTAAGGAGATGCCCCGCAAGAACTCAGTAAAAATGTTTGTACATTCGATAAAAAGTAATTCGCTATTTATGTTTACAGAAACTTTTTGTTAAGTATTCAGACACATTTTGGTCAGTTTCTGGTTTAACGATATATTAGTGTCGTTTTTATTTATAACAAAAATCTACTAAATAAAAAATTCTGTTTAGTTTTTACTTCATGGATTTAATGGATCCTTTTAAAAATTATACGTGTAGTATTAATTTGATCACACTATAATTAAATTACCCTGAGAACCTAGTAATTGAATTATTTATCTTGTACTTATCATATAAATATTTTATGTACTTGACATTTAGTGCCCAGCCAGCATGTCCGAGTGATTTTATGTATTGTCCATCGACGATGGCGAATTATGATACGCATTTAACTTTGGCAGATTATGCCAGCCACGAATCAAATATCAGAGTCCATTACTCGTTGATGACATCATGATTTTACGTGTGCCTATGTGTCTGCACATTTCAGTATAAATACGAGCCTGAAATCCAGGAAGATCATTTGAGATTCATCAAGAGCGTTAATCAAACGATTACTCTGTAGCATTGTAATGTCTGCGAACGTCAGAGTGACTGCATAAATGCTTCCAGTACCCGACACACGTGTCGGACCTAGGTCACGTACACTCTGTTCGCGTAATCGTACTCTCGCCCGGTCCAGCCACTCGCTGAATCGCTTGTGATGGATATAATACCCACTCGAGAGTCTCTCGATGACCGGCATTCGAGTAAATAAATAAAGCCAACGGGCTTCGTCAGGGAGAGTGAGTGTGTGGCAACGTATCGTACTGAAGTAATTGAGAGAATTCCGGAATTTGGTGCGCAATGTGTTGCAGGTATATATATACAACCGAAGTTGAGGGACCTTTACTTTCCCGCGAAGAACGTGTGTGGCAGAATACAGATAATACGAATGATACTATAGCGATTGAGTGGATACTAGTGTTTGGGTAAATAATACAAGAATTAACTTTTGTGAACTCAGTTTAGAGATTAAATAACCACTTAAAGAAATTAACTAATAATGCAAATGACTTTTGCACTGTGATTTGTCTACGAAAAAATCCAAGTTAAAATTTCGATTCTCTTAAATAATACGAGGTTCAAATAACACCATTCGGTACATACAAAATACTACGAAGTATTAATGAGCAACTAAGTTTGTATATTGAATGTTATGTATCGAATTATGTATTGATGTATGAGGTACCAGCAATTTCTTGAACAATATAATTTAAAGCCTATTGTTATTTCAGAGGATATTATCAATTTAAGGATGTATGATAGGTACAGTCCCGCCAAACGTGAGTTTCAGAGAAAATTTTGAACACTTCCCAATTGATTTTGCATAATAATAATGCGAAATTGTTATTAACAAATTGATGAATAAAAAAATTGTTGAACAAATCACCAGACAACCTAACGTTTTTTTTTTCGAATGAAAACAATTTTCCTTGTGCATATGAATTTACTCAGAATTTTCTCTTTATTTTGATTTTTTTTTGTTTTGAATTTTCAAAAATGG
Organism: Ephialtes manifestator; assembly: GCA_963970395.1. NCBI lineage: Eukaryota > Metazoa > Arthropoda > Insecta > Hymenoptera > Ichneumonidae > Ephialtes > Ephialtes manifestator. The sequence goes on along the minus strand of OZ019982.1, from coordinate 10,825,429 downwards.
GCGGAAAATAACGAATTTTAGATTGCGTTTGGCAAAAAATATCTTAAGTGTAATGGATGATTTTTTGCCAAACGCATATCCAAAATTCGTTATTTTTGCGCATTTATCAAAATAAAAAAAATAAAAATTCAAAATAAAGAAAAAATTCATGTCTTCGGAAAAATTGAAAAATCATTTTCATTCGAAACGTTAGGTTGTCAAGTGATTTGTTCAACAATTTTTTTATTCTTCAAATTGTTACTAATATTTTCGAATTGTTATTATGCAATTCGATCTTTTCAGCGCCTTTTACATGCTTGATTTTTTTCCGATTTTTATCCCATCGGGAAGTGTTCGAAATTTTCTCTGCAACTCACGTTTGGCGGGACTGTACTTCAAACATCCTTAAAAAGGAAATTGTCACCGGAAGCGCAACGAAATGCCGCTTCTAGAGATATTTTTCAACTTCCCTCAAATTCTATGGTGCCCCGATGCTGTTGTTTACAGTTTTTTTAAATGGTTCACTAGGTTCAATTCACCTTCAGGGGATTTCATAATTCCTCCCTGCAACCATACCGGGCTCGGCCGATAACAAAAACTGTAAACCATTTCATTCAAAGTGGCAAAACGTTTTCGGGCAAAAGTAAATTCGGAAAAAGTCTGCAATATTAATGAACAAAGAGCATACGAATTTGATTTTTTATTAGAAGCGTCTATCACGCCTTGAAAAAAAAAGATTATAGATTTTTATTATCGACTGCGGTACGAAACATCGCCAGCACTGACAGGCATATATTATTTAAAAAGTATCTATTCTCGTCAGTTGCTGTATCAATGCTTATTATATGACCGGAAACCTTGGAAATATATTAGATCGGATGGAGTTGATTTTTTACTGCAGAGCTGAATTCGCAATCCCGTGCTCAGTCGGTAGCAAAAACGGTAATTCATACAATTTAGAGTGCAAAATTTTGTTCGATAAAAGCAAATTCGTAGCACCTACGAAATGAACGATTAGATTGCATACAAATTTAATTTTATTTAGAAACATGCGGCACGTTAGAAAAACGAGATAACAGTTTCTTTTTATCGACCGCGGCGCGTTACATCACCATCAACAGGTATCAATTATTTTTTAAATAATTGATTTTGTCAGTGTCGTATTAACGCTTAATGTATGACAGGTGACCTTTGAAATATGTTAGATTGGATCGATTTGATTTTCACATACGGTGCTGAATAGCCAATCAATTATGGACAGTAGTTGCCGAGTAAATAGCAAAAGTCTTTCCCCTTTCTAGCGCGCGTCCGAAGAATTCCTCGTTTCGCACTGTGACACAATCACGGCGGTTAGCAGGACTACCACACCAAGCGACGATTACGTCAAAGTGAAACCGGTGAGCAAGTATTGTATAATGTATCATCGTCGCTACTGTCATCGACTTGTAAGGGGGGAAAAAGACGGCTTCCCGGTGCTGACTTTGCGGGTGTTGCACGACGACGACGACAACCAGAAGTCATCGTTTACGTAGCCCGCTCACGGCTTTCACTATCCTTGGCAATTACTGCTGTAATAGCAGGACAAGTGAGGCCTTGAACAACCGCCGGAAGACCTTGACTACGAATTTAGAGTACGGATAAGCTGGGTACTCTCGCGTGACCCGAGGTTATAGCTTCCGATTAGAGAATATCCTTATCATAAATCAGACTGCCATTTAATTCAGAGTATAATCTCATCGATTATACTTGCCTGGAACGAACCTGTTACTCCTCTCAGCAAGGCACGAGAAGTGCCATTGGGTGCCAATTCATTGTCGTGCACATATATTACAACCAGGAAGTGATCCGAGGTTACATATTTTGATTAGGGAAACGTTATCATTGAGCTCCACTTTAAAAGAATCCGTTAGATGCTCTTCTGGGATGTCCCTGTATCAGCTTGTGATGACATTGAAATTCTTGCAAGTGCGTTATTGAATGTCTGCTAGTAGCAGGTCAGTTTAAAATTCTACAGCTAATTGGCAAATACCTTAATCTCGCAATTCTGATACTGAGAACCGTATAACTTGCCTTTATAGAGTATTATGGTCTGACATTACGCTCGTAATTACTTATCTTTTCCAAAATAATTAACACTAGCAGTTCTCTTATGACATCAGTACGCCTACTTTAGTGTTTTTTGTTTGTTTAAAAATCGGGCAGTTTTAGAAATGCTATAACTGTTCACGTCTTCTAAACGGTACATTTACCCATGTGGGAATTTCAAACAGGCTCTGTGATGGTGCAGTATTGTTCCCAAGATGTCAGTACTAGATGCCATTTCTGTCTTAATGTTGGGACAAGTTGGAAATGATCACACGGGTCCAACGCTTGTCCGCCAGTATCGGCACGGTACTATCAATGTCGGGGTAGTATGACCCCAGTACTCTGCCATATGTTAGGCCGATACTGACGATGTTAGCCGGCAATAAGTAGAGCTTCGGCCTATTCTACACCCAGTATTTCGACGATTCAGCCGGAAGTCAGACTGATACTGGCAAAGTTAGCTCGCCAACAATAACACAAGCTTCGGCCTAGTCTGCGGCCAGTACTCAGCCGACTCTCACTTGAGTACTGTTTATTTTATCTTGAAAGTAGTGGCTGTCTGAACTGGTGCATCATAAGGCCAGTATTCAATTAATACTGAGACAGCACTGATCGACAACGCTTGGCAGCCGAGTCCATTTTAGTGCTGGACCGTGTTGGTAACTCTGACTATATACCAGAATTCCTACATGGGTATAACTCTACCATTAATTTCTCTACCGAGTGATTTTTACCGCCGTCAACTAATTATGCGGTTATTTAAATTGTATCTGCGAGAAAGACAGACACAAAATGCAATACTAAAAAGAGTATTAACAAATCGTTAGTTTAGAAGAGCCATCATGCGGATATTTTGGAAACTACGAAACAATCGATAATATGAACATTTAATCTCCTTATAACTAAAAACAATCTAACCCAATATATGTTTAAATACAAGCGAAATCAATTAATTAAAACATAAAAATAATGAATTAGACTGCAGAAATAACAGAAATTCTAACCGCGCTTTATAACACATCACCAAATCTATATTTTAGACTTATGCCATTACTATCACTTTTCTTTAAATCATCACAACAAATCTCAAACACTATACAAATAGGCTAACATGCAGCTAATACAGAGGCTGAAGGAAGTGCATCACATGACGGAAGTGAAGTCCGGTCGATAGTCTATTGGTTGCAGATATTAATGTTCAAATTGAGTATTGTCAACAATTGCATGATATGTATTTATTCTGGTCAATAAATTTCTTGTACTACTACTAATTAATAGAACATAGCAAATGGTGCTTAGGCTAAACTAAGCACCAAACAAAAAGTCTTGCTGTCTTTAACTTGTGGACAGCTCTTGCAAATTTATTACAAAAAGTTTCTTAAATATAGTCCCTCTTTCCCACGCCCGCAATGTATACAGTCTCTGGTCTCCTACAGAACGGGTGTGAGTCAGCATAAAAGCAAGAGTGCCATCGAATCCACATCTATTCTCGTGCTTGAGAGACCTGCGAGCTGGAGAATTCCACAGTCATTGACGGAGAAGTTGAAGGTAGCATTGTGGTATATGCAAAATAAGGCAGAAACCTCCTGGCGCCGGAAAGAAGAGAATAGAAGAGATAGACGAAAAGGATCCTAGAATACCGAAACTGAAAGATACATAGAAACAAATATGTAGTTACACTTCCGCACCGTACTTCTACCATACGTATATTCTCTCAAAGAAACCCGCGACTATAAATGAAATTACCTCGAACGCCTTTCCATGGCTATATATATTCACATGTACTGCATATAGCCGCGAATACGTAATATCTGGCGAATTGCATCAGGCATATATGATGCAAGAAACGAAATAAAGAGAGCAAGTAATACGCAACGTAGACTGCTACAGCGATAACAATAACAATAATAATAATATTATAAGAAATAAACGTAAAATATAATGTATACAGTGGATCGTGTTGCGTCTGTAGAAAGATCGACGTATGTCGGGTAGTAGCGAAATGTGATGGCAAGTTGTGAAAAAAATTATGACAAACAATGCATGACTATATAATATTGGGCAACGCAGATGACAATAACGACCCAATTTCTTGCGCAAACCGAAATGCAGGCTTACAATGTAGACACACTGCATTATGCTTTTATCGCTTTCGATATATTCACCTTACTTAAATTATTATTGACCTCTCAGCCAACGAAATTATTGTGATTATATTTTTTTTCGTTTAGCAAAGCAGTTAGAGTGAACACACTTTAGCCGAACGAGGACCATGGCATGTCCTGGGCCAGATATCGAACGAGGTTATTGAAAGCGATCGAGCTCGTGACTTCGGAAAGAACCTTAAGGCAGCGACGGTTTCAGAGGCGAAAGACCGTGATATCGTATATTCCGTGAAACCACTGGAGAGGGTTTTCACCGTCAGCGTTCATTCTACTCGTGCAGCATCACTTGCGGGTACCTCAGGCACGAAGTACGCGCGACTGTGCAAGAGATCTCTGCGAAACTTACTTGCAGTGTGGCATCCGCCGGAGCCATGCCCTGGGATACAAGAAGGAAGTCTAGAGAGGTTCGGGACGACGGGATGCATAAGCAAACGCAGTATTAAAACCTCACGGGAGGTCGAAGAGCACCTCGTGATTACTCCCAGGGGTCATTCTGACCCTTTGACCGTTATTGATGCAGGAAATATTATTTTCTGTTCATGAAAACCGACTGCTGCCTCCAATGGTGGCATTGAAACACGTGGGATTCGAAACGTTGGCATTTTGTTTCCTCATTAAGGCAGCTTTGTTTTCATCAAAACAATTATTTCGAAATATTCATGTTAGTAGACTCCAAATGGTCTAATTTCGTATGTACAATTAATTAATTGCTAATTTCAGTTCGAATGTAAGTATGGAATACGGTGTAAAATTTGATCTCAATTGTGAACTTAAGGTTGTTCGATGATGAAGGTAAAGCTGGGATAGATGCAATGGTGCGGGCGACGTTGATGGGCTGGTACCGTGCGAACAGACGCGCCATACGAGAGGAAAAAGGACACAAATAGTAAATATTTATTTTATTCATGATATCTGAAAAACTATACAGTCGATCGACTTTGTGTTTCACTGTATACTTCCTCAGAATGTTCTCGTTCGATTGATATATTTTTTAAATATATATTTATTATTCTTTTTGTATATGGGTCATTCCATACCAAGTGGGCCATTCATTTGCCAAAGCGCCAATGTTTCTGTATTTTATAAGCATAATAATGAAAATTCTATGAAATTTAGAGAAATATCGGAATGGCCTGTCTCAACGAAAAAAAATGATTACCTCACGTTGTCAAAAAATGGCGAACATTTTTTATGAGTGGACATGGAAATTTTATTATTAAAAAATACATTCAAAAACTCAAATTTAATACAGGAACAAATTTTTTGTACGTTCGGTAATTTTGAATATACAGAGAATTGAAAAAAAAAAATTGTATAAAAAAATCGTTATTAAATTTTGGGAAAACCATGGGTGCTAAAATTCTGAAAATATTTATGGATGTTCGTGATACTTTAAAGAACTTTTGAAAAAATTATGAACACTCTTTGTGGCCATGCTAAATTTGGGTGGCCCACTTGGTATGGGCCACTTGGTATATGACCGTATACTCATCTTAAAACAGCGGACTTCAATAATTAATATTTCGGGAGCACCCTTCTGTTACATCTCCTTCACGGAATCGTGCTCGGTGAACAATGTCAAATATAAAACACTAGCGAGTTACAGTGGCTCATGCACTGCGCGCACTCGCGAATAGTTTAATTCATAGTTGCACTTAAGGAACTGTTAAATTTACAGAATCTAGGGTGGGACATGTAAGGGAACTAAAAATAACGGAACCCTGAAGTGGAGTCTCATGGCAGGATTTAGAATATGACATACGTCACTGGACCCTGTATTTTCACAATTATCCTAAAAAATTACACTCCAGGCCCTGTTTCATTTAAATACTCCTTTTCCATCGTTGTCAGGCCTCGAATTTTCTAAGTTTTCGTATGAAATCCCTGCCTTTGTTCTTCGCATGAGAACCTGACATTGGTTTTTTCTATCTTTCAAAGAGACCACTGACGAGGACCTGATTTCCAAGTGCCTGTATGAGATCCAAGATGGCATAAGGAGACATACAATAATCCGGACGAGAGGATAGAGGGGGAGGGGGCTCAGGACGAAAAAAACCAACATCTTTTTAATATACTACGGTTAGCGCTTAAGCGGCCGAGCCTCTTCATATCAGTTTTGACATTTGACATAAACAAAAAATTTCAATGCATGAACTTGGTCCTAGTATATCTGATATTATAAAAAAATCTCGACCTTCTATAATATAGAGAATCTCGAAGACTAGACCGCCTAAAGTAGAGGGAATAATCTGTTCTACGGGAGGTCACCCATCCAAGTACCCTAAGGTGTGCACTTGTGTGCGAAAACGGAAAACCGGACTAGAGTCTTAGAAAAACTCGAGCCAGATGCCAGAATTGTTTAATGCCACCAAGCTCAGATTTTTGTAAGTCCCTTATGGGGCTGCGAGGCCCGATTTTTTTGTCTCTCATGGGCCTCCCAAAGCTGGATATTTTAAGTCCCCATAGCAATTGATACTATAATCATACGAAAAGAGCCTGGATTGGGCCATAATAAGGCACTTTACTTTCCGAATGTAAGCAAGTTTGCTATCACCAAAGATTGCGCGAACAATTATAATGAAGGCACTGGCCCTGTAGTAGCAAAGTGAGCGCGCGAGTCAATATAACGTCCAGTATCTACACATGTATATGTATATGTATATAGATCATAAAAAATATAGCATATTCTAAAAAATGTCCGGATGCATGTATGTGTTATGGAGACTCTAAAATCAATACCGCCATAACTCGTGAATTACTCGATCGAAAAAGCTCAAATTTGTGTATCATATACAATACTATCCAATGTTTCATTAATATAAGTTTTATTTAAATCGGTGAAAGCAATTTGATTTTATGATATTTGTGGTCCTTCGAAAAATGTCCATTAACACTAATTTGAATAGATGTTCGAAACGACACGATCTGTAGTTAAGATTTGATAAAATTTGACTTTTGTGGGTTTGGTCTTTAACTTTAGCAATACCCGACTGGTTCAAGTATATAATCTCATATTTTGCACATTGTTGAAGCAGAATTATCGAATGCTTAATACTGATTATGACTATAGTACCTGAAGCTCTTGCTAAGAAAAAAGTTGTGTAGTACGATCTTACATATATCTTCCTCATTTTTTTTGGCTCGACGCCCACAAAGGTTCCTCTATGAAGAAGCAAAAATTAAGCAACGAACGTTTCTACAGAGAAAGTTTTGTGGGCGACGCGCCAAAAAAATGAGGAACCAATGTGCAAGGTTCTACTTTGCAACTTTTTTTTGTTTGTATAGTACGCATCGGAACGAAGCGTCGGTTATTGAAGAACGCATGTTTGCCGTGGGATAAGTTTTGATCGGCGAGTTAGAATACTACAGTTTGAGGGAGTTATACGAGACTTTGCCGTGATAGATGAACCCAAAGAAGGATGGATACGAGGGAAGTTCGAAGGGGAGATAACTGGTATTGGGAGCACAAGTTTGCGAAGCTTAAGCCACCGGCGTAACACAGCGAGCATATCAGGGGTGAAAAAAGAAGCCATTTTATAGACGCTTGGAAACGGCTGCTGCATGTTATGGATGGATGGTCCAGAGCTTACCGTGATACAGTTTTACCGATTTAAGCTTTGAACCCCTACCCAGGAAATACACCTGAAACGCTGAACAGATGAGCTTTTGTCAGAATAAGTAATCTGCTCTAGAGAGACAAGAACATATATATAGTACACAATAAATCCCGTAAGGAGTAAAAAGTGATATAACCCAGTAAAAAAATTTTAACGGTGATTTGGGAGTAATGGTTCATATAATTGTGCCTAATTCGAAAGTGCTGGATCTATATACCTTACCCGGAGTGCTCGGCAGCTTAATGACTTTTCTTACCCGTTAGAAAACAGCAATATCTTTAGCAAATGTCGGGAAGATAGCTTGGAGATTCTTGGCAACATTGTAACTCCTTAGATGGATTTTCATGTCCAAGCATCTTTCACAAACTATACGGCATAACTGAGTAATGCGGGTAACCTGATTCTCACAAGACATGAGAAGAACCTTTTGATAACAAAGAGGAAGTCTAAGTGTCTCGTTTAGCGATTACCAGACGGAATTGTTCAACGAGATATATTGTGTTTAGAGCGGCAAATTCCGGGAACACTGGAATACAATAAAGAGCGTTCCGTAGAATGCAAGATATTACGACATAAATTGAACTATTTTTCTCAGGACCATCATAGATTGCTATTAAATACCGCATAGTGCTACTATTTGACTTTCAAAATTCACTCTAAAGGAGAATTCTTTTTTGTCATAAAAAGTGAGACTGACAAGCAAAGAAATATGTTCTTTAGGATTACCTTTATGACACCCTACTGAAAAGCGAAGTGTGGGGTATTCTTAGACTTTGAAAAAAATTATAGTTTTCTGATGCTTCAAAGCTATTTTAAATGCATGTGCATGCATAACTTACAAAAAAAGTCAAAAGTATAAATTCTAAAATCTCGTTTAAATCTTGACTTGACTACAACCTCAGGATTGAATATTTGGTTGGGAATATTATGGGATGCGCACGCTAAGTAACAGAAGTTGTCTTCTCTTAAATAAGTGAAATTTTTGTTTGCCCAAGTTCAGTGGTACAAATATTCTTTTCTTCAAACTATTTCTTTGCCTTAGTGTCTATTTTCGAAATGGTTTCCTTGCACAATATAATTCATATTTACTTCAGTGCGGCAAAATCCATATCGTGAGTTCGTCGACCTTTGCAGTGTGCTCTCGCACGTCGGCCGAAAATCCTATCGAACGTGAGTTCATGAACTGTCGAATATACTACAGTATGTGGTATACAATTGAAGCAGCAAGGATTTTCCCTTCAATCGAAACTTGAGCCGAGTGAAATCCCAGAGGGGTTTTCTGCTCGCCTCCGACATATGGCCCGCACATCCCACTCTTATAGGACTAAGGTCAATTTTTCGAAACACGAAAGTACAGAAAAGTAATTCTTGATTTATATTGGATAACATCTATTACACGTGTATCTTTATTATTTCAAACCACAGAACGATGTTTTTCCGGAAACAGGATGAGCGGGAGTAGATTTCATATCATGGTTCCCTTGAGCTCATGGCTTCCTGGCCTCCAAACGACGAAATTATTTATGCAAGTTCAAAAAATAATTGTTTAAATAACTCCATTGCTTTATATTGTAAGAAAAGGTAGTAAAGTCAAGCCTAGCACATTGCTTCCTCCTTTTCTACCATACCCACATATACCTCGCATAGTATTTTTCTAATTCTAAATTCGGGACCTTGTACGTCATTATGTACGTGTCTGAAGTTTTAACCCGTTTCGTCAGATACGTCAAAAGCAAAGACGGTTCAAACTTCGGATCCTAAGTTCTGTATCGATTTTCGATTTGATGAGTTAGTGAGTTAGAACATCGAATTTTGAAAAAGTTTCGAAATTCTATCAAATCTGAACCACTTTATCAATCTTCACCAAATTTAATATCTACTACAGTTAAATATTATTCCGCCTCAGTAAAAAACTTCAGTTTAATTGGTCTCAATTGGTTCAATTCAGAAAGAGAACCTCTATTTTATTTATTGATTCATAATTCTATAAATTCAGAACACCCGTGAAGAAAAATATCGGAGATACCCTAAGATAATGTAGGGCCCTATCGGGCTTTAATGTGGACACTATAAAAGGGATTTTCATATCACTCTCAATTAGGGATCTAATATGGAAATGGCAGGTTTTTATGCCGAAATTGAATAGGGCCGTATTAGGTCAATTAATTAAGGGCCCAGTCAGGCTTAATCATGGTACCAAGTGAACAAATCAATAATAATTTTACCAGATAAGGATCTCATGAGGCAATTCTAGGTTTCCATGGCGAAGTTTTATAAGTGTTTGAGAAGGGAATAAATTCAGGATTCAATCAGGTTTCATCAGGATTTCGTGTTTAAAAAAAACATTGGGACCAAATAAGCTTCATGTGGAATAGGGTCAACCATATTGCGCGACGTTATTATCTTGCCACCGCTGCCGCGGACAGTACTCGGATGGGAGACCGACTCACGCCCAAATGGGTATTCTGTTCGCCCGGCTGTCGAATTTTTCTAACAATAAGTTCCTCGCGGGCCCGCAATCGAAGGGGTGACCACCCCACCAATTAATATGTACAGATTTACTAAATAATTCCAAATATTCAATTAAAAGTGCAAGATAAACCGAATGCGATGAGCGCAGATAACTACTTTGTAAATCATTTTCTGCTTTTTCTGGTAGGAGTTTAGTAGGGCAGCCTTTGACGATCCTCAGTCTTTTCCATTAAAGGCCCTCAACATGTAGCTTAGAAAGGCTCGGTATAAAAAATAGTGGCCGTCCCTGAACAAACCTTATGAGACTTCCACATCAGGCCCCTAAAAAAATTAGGGACGATTAATCAGGGCCTTGCTAAAACCCTGATAAGTTTTCTTCACGGACAACTTTATAGATTTAGCTCAAACTCAATATCGGCCGTCCTTCATCGTTACTTTATTTGTAAAGAACTATTCAGCTGAATAGCTAAATAATTACGGCAGCCAGAGAGCATATAGACTTTTTTCGAAAAATTAAAATTTTAGAAAATCTGATCAGATGTTTCATTTATTGTGAAATTACACAGAGAGGAGCGCTGATGCTCCACCGGCGTACCAAATTCCAGTTTAATTGATAAAGTCGTTCTTGAGATATGGAAGTTTCAATTCTGCAAGTCTGCTGCGCGCGCACACCCACACATCCATCTAGACATTTTTTTTTCGATGTTTAAAACCATTTTGAGTAATCGGACAAAAAATCGAGAAAAAAACTTAATGAAAACGAAGATCCTTCTCTATGAAGTGGCAAAATTGCATGCCAAATTATTGAATCACAGCAAAATAGAAAATTACAAAAAACCATGTATGTTTCTACTGCCCAAAGTCGCAGTTTTAGACTATGACCTATTCTTGACCTATGGGTGATATCAAACCCTGTATAAAGAATCTTAAAGACTCAAAGTTCTGCCAGGTCAACAAGCCCTTGGAAGCACCACATGATGTGCACCACACGCCCGCAGCAACTTGCGGTACTGCGGGTTTTACCTTCGATGGAAACACGAGCCAGCATAAATCCGAGGGAGTTTTCCAAGCTCGCACTGGCGATATACACACGTTGAGATGGAAAGAGCGTGCGAGAGCGGGTGGTAATAATGTTGGTGAGATATACCGAGGCGAGAGAGAGAGAGTCAGTATAGAAGAACGTGACGGGCACCACCAACGCGTAGTTTAGTGTTCGCTTGGACGATGGAGCTTGTATATTCGCGCATCGTCTCTACAACATGCAATGCTGACACAACGCGGTCCTTCGTGTACATAAGCCTGTAGCTAGAGATATACATGAGTTTACGTAACTGGCCGTATGCTGTACATAACCATACATATGGTGCAGTTATGGGATCCGGGAGTAACGCCAGCCAGTGGGCATTACTGGTCAACCTCTTGAATGGGTTTTACAAGCAGTACTAAAATACTACTTGTTTCGCTTCCCTTTATAAAAAAATGTGGCACATGTTTAAATGCCGATACACTGCCAGAGCGGTTGGCGACGACGTATTTTAGCCTAGAATTAATGTCAGTACTAAACCAGTACCAATCTAGTTGTACGGCACCAGCACCTGCGCCAATCTAAATGATTGCCGTACCAATATTGGGATGTTCACGCGGATCCTACGCTTCGTATAAATATTGGCCCGAAATAGAACCGCATATTCGTTCAATTCCAGTAAATAATTCTCTCTTGGTACTGGTAAAGAGTATTCGATCTGATTAGGGAAAATATATTGGGTCAAGTGACATTTCTTTAGCACTTGCCGAGAGTCATAGCTGTAGTAGATATGAACTGGGCCGACTCGTGGCAAATAATTGAAGATCGACGTTTGGCTGAAGCATCAAAAACACATTGGGCCAATCTTCGCATTTTATACTGGCAGAAAAATACTTTCGATTCACGGCCGAAAAACTTCTCTGTACTGGGCATGCGCTGGGTGGACACATGTTCTGTTATTGGCGATCAAATTCTTTTGACACTACTTTGGACGGCGGCCACGTACTGTAATAATATTGGGACCATTAATGTTTGTGGACAACGATAAATTTTCAATGCATTACCAACAATCGTGGTGGTACTGTATGTTTACTGGGGCGATTCACTTTTTATATTTTGGTCGCCATATTGGATTCGCTATTTTGAATTTCTGAATTCAGAGCTGAGTTTTCTAAGCAGTGTCTTTAAAAACTTCCAAGTACTAAATTTAATTTCAATTCATCTGATATCTCTGTGGTTATTATCCTAGATGCAATTATTATGAACTTGAAGTATAAGAAATGCCCTTTGTTCTAGTGGTTAGCTTATTCGTTAAGTAGTTAGGTCGGATAAGTCTAAAGTTCAAATCTCGTTAAAATGACTTTTCCAAAAGCTATTGAGGAAATTGTATCTGTGGACGATTTCCTCTTTTTCTTTAATAATCATAAAATAACGTTGCTTACTGGCCGTGTTTGGTACTCCAGTACTTATCCAGCAATGGGCCAGTGCTGGATATCATTCCCGTGCAATTACCGGGCCAATGGCCGCCATCACTCGGCTAGTGCTGAGCCGGTTTTACTACACCATATCGGACATTGACTATCCGTACTGACTCGCATCTAGTAGTCAACATCAGTTCGAAGTTGACAGCAAGATTCAGTCAGGTGTGAACAAAACGTTATTGACCCTGTACAGATTAAGATTTAACCGCATGCTGGCCGCGAATAGTTTGTGAATACTAACAACTCTGACACCGAGATCAAGCCAGCCCTGAACCTATCTACCATTTCTACATAGGTTCCACTAAATGCGGTGACACGTGCTAACCAATAAGTTTTGCAATGAACAGAATAATTTTAGCTCCCTTGAATTGTGCGTTTGTTGGCTACTGGACCGACTAAAATTTAAAGAAAACACGGTGGGATTCACGAGTTGAGGTTATGTTACATATTGTTATCTGAGGTTATGTTATCTTATACTCATTATTAAATTCTAGGGCCATTATAAGATGAATTATTTGGGTCGATGACTCGGGTTAAAGATGTTATATTAAAAAAAAAAAAAAATTCGTCCGGAATTACAGGAACACGGCAGGTCACATTACCAGTTTAACATTTTATTATATGGCGAGGAATAATGAGTTGATCACCATTACATAGATTTAACAGTTAGAATTAGTCAGCGAATAATCTAAATTTTTTACCAATGTACAAAAATATCCTTTAACATAACAATCAAGATCTTAAATTTATCGGTTAGTCGTTTTCCAATGTTCCGCATTTACGAGTTTCACATTCACTGGTAAAATTGTTTCAAAGTTCGCAGCGTATCGACACACTAATGGTGTCAATGTCGCGCTCAAAGGTTCAAGAATAATTGCAATCATTTTGTAAGCTTGTAGCGGTCGTGTAGAGAAAGATAGAATGTTATTATAGCATGTATGCATAAACAATCGTTAGTTTCGTAGCCAACGTTTTCCATAAATATTGATACCTATGCTAATTACAAACTAATACAAAAGAATAACAGAACATCTATTGCACTTTGATAAAGTGCTCTTGATGTTATGTAATAACGACTATTGCCGCCTTTATCGTATTGCTTTCTTATTGCTACTAAAACCTATCGGTATATTCTGATCCCGACCACCAGGTATACCAGCTATTACTTTATATTCGCTAATAATCTACTTAATATCCTTCGTAACATTTCTAACAACATTGATTCTCGCAAATTATTTTTTTTATATCGTTTCTTATATTGTAAAAGCATTAACAAGAAATGACCCATAAATTTAAGCAACATCGTATAGTGCACTGAATTTTATCTACAGATATAAAATAGACTTCTTAGATGTTTCTCATGTAGGAAAATATTCCTTTTTAAGGAGGGTCTTCTGTTACTTGTGGTGCGGAGGCCGAAGAGCGGTGAGACGTGAGACGGAGGTAGCTAGCCGTGAAACAATGTTGCGTCGGAGGCGGCAAACTTGTGTAACACGAGTTATACTTATTACTTTAATTTCAACAAAACGGTACAGCCGAATGTTTCGAAAATTGGATATGTAGTTCTGGAAAGTACGGCGTTTCAAGCGGTATACATTTCCAAAAGATGACATCACTCCTTCTATTTATTTTACACGATCGAAAATGCACTATTTTCCATAAGCCCAATGTTAAATCTCTTAACTTTGAGAATTAATATCTTTAAAACGGTGCAAACAACCTCATGAAAACTCCACAGTTTGATGAGAGGATTACTCGTGAACATGCTGTCCAAATTTCAAAACGCTGGCATCACTTCGAGATAACAGAAGACCTTAACGTAAATTTCCGAGGTTTCGCTTAGGTGACCGGCAGTGCCGTCTTCTCCTCTATTCAACTGTGAAAAAGATTTCGGTGGGTGAATACGCCCACATCAAATGTCGTTCACGAAATACACATACCTAACACATTGTGTTGCTACCCATCACTAATACTGCTCAGTCCAGGGATTTAGAGCAAACTTACATCTGCGTCAGATTTTTTGGCTCGTGTGGACCAAGAGGCTGGCGGTGATCTCCGGGTCGCCGTGCTCCCGGAAGGGACTCGAAGTCGATGAAATTTTCGGTTACGAGATTGTGAAAATGGGTTGCCCTGAGGCACGTTGATGCAGTATACTTGGAAGTGAGAGACGAAACGAGAATAACGAAGACCTGGAGGAATAGTTGGGAAGGGAGTGAAGGTTCCGGAGAGGATTCTTTGTACGACCCGGAAACGAATTTGACTCTAAGGGATTTGGCGTACGAGGAGACATCGTCATGAATATAACAAGTAGAGCAAGAATCGTTGACTTTCATAAGAAGAAAATTAAATGGAGCTGAAAAAAAAATTTAATTGTAAGTTCAGTATTAAGACAGGATTGGAGCTGCCAAATTGAGAAGAAAATCACCTAAATTGAGAGCTAATCAAAATGAATCATAATTCATGTAATCAAAGACAATACATACAAGATTCGAAATTTTCGATAATTTAATTAACGACTGTTTGCGAATTGATATATCCACCAATTTGATACATCAGGTAATATATTCATAATAATAATAATATATTAAGACTGCGTAAGACGAAATTTTATTTTATATTTTCCATTTACCAATTTTTAATGTTATAAAATAATATAGGAATAAATTTTGAAAATAGTGAATCACCCTTAGGCGTTCCTGCGGTTTTGAGTAATTTTGTTCGACAACGTTACGAATTTTAATGTGGCAAATTGTGCATTTTAATTACCTGCGAGATTGGCGAAAACATTTTCTCTATTAGGTTTATTCTATTTGCGGTTAAATTCTACAATTTACCATCTATGATGATGTCTCTGGTGATTAAACGTTCTCCTCAATAGTCTTCAAAAGGATTATATTTTTTTCAACGAAATCCTCAGCTTGCAGATCTTGCCGTTTTACAAGGAGACGAATAGGTACGGGAGATGAAGTAAAGAGTGGAAATAGCAGTGAGGATATAAAGAGAGCCCCACGTCGAGCGTTATATCCGTCGCATCGTGCAAAGTGTACCCGGGCACTAAAGTAACGTATAAAGAAAAGAGTGCGGTGAGGGATAAAGGCCGAGGCAGAGAGCAAAAGGGAGAACGACGAAGACAACGATGAAGGGAATCGAGAACATGAATATTCCAAGCGCAAGAGCAGAAAGCACTGCGGGAAAGAGATATAGCGCAGAATCACAAAGTGCGCGGAGCACGCTCTCGTTGTCTTTTACATTGGGAATCACGGTCCGACTCTCTCTCTTCAGCTCTGCGGAGATTCTGTGACTGAATGAATGACTCAACGAAAGCACAGAGAAACGTCGAATTGCCTAATAAGACGTATCAACGGTCAACATGAAACACTTAACGAAACAATGTACACCGACGGCGATGAAAATGTCGTGGTACTGTATTTCAATACTACGCGTCAGTAAGAGTGACAATAAACGATAACTTTTTCAAAGCTATTGAGCAACATATTCTCTCGTCTCCATTGCAAAAACCTCAAATATATTGACTCTTGGCCAACATTTACTAACCGTCGAACTTTTCTTTTATTTTAAATTGCATCAACAGTTAAGATTATTAGTGACTACACTAGAAGCATGTACATTATGACGAATTACATTAACTTTATAGATATATTTAAATTTGCATTATGGCAAGTTACATTAAAGGCCGTAGCAGAGTAAGCATAGGCGGATTGCCTTCACGCAGATTCAGCCCATTTTTTAGCAGTAACTTATTACTACTATTACAGTTATATCCTATAAATTTCAGCTTCGAAAAATAAAAAAATGGAGCTTACTTTAATTTTTTTCTCCGGATCTTCTGGGCCGATTGTCAGAAAAAATATGTTGACGGGACGATTGAGTGCTTGGAAAAAAATAGGAAATCAATATCGTTCACAAGACGGGTTAGAAAAGAAATCTTTTGTTGTGTTTATTTTTATTTTTTCTGTCAAATCTATCTTTAGCACATTCACCATTTTTTAGGCGCTCACGTTTTGAAAAAGCGTCTCCACATGCCTCAATTAACGTTTTATTGGAAATATTGGTATAATTTGAATTAATCTATTTCTTTTAACAGCAGATATCTTAAAAAAATGAAATACACATTCTTGGTGTAACAGAATACAAGAATTCCATTATTTAGTATTTTTTTGTGTTGAGAAAAGATTTTGTGTTACGTGGACGTCTGTATCAATCAGGGGCTCTGGATTGAAGAGACTGAACAAGATGAAATTTGGAATATTGCTTATTCTAGACTTGAGAAGTGTGCCTATGAATTGTAAGAAATTTTGTATTTCTTTATATGGGCATTTACTTTTAAAAAAAATGACCCTTTTCAGATCAAAATTGTGGCTGATCAAAATTGTGGCTCAAAATCCTCGCAGTGAGCAGAAATATTTTGCTCAAATTTGTAGTGTACTCCTGATTTACCTTAACGCAGATGTACTTTTCTCTAGTTTTTTAGTTTTATAGTAATGATTACCTACCACCATAAAATTTCAATATTTAGTTTGAGTTAATTCAACACTTACGACAATTAAAATACCTTTTTCCTCAGTGTTTTTTTTTTTTAAATTATTTCATCTATTCATTGCATCCGTACACTTCAATTACAATAACAATTTATAATCAATATATAATAAATAAAATATGACTAAACATAAACTATACACAAAATTCATAAAGCATATCGATTACCAACATTTACCTTATTTACAAAACATAATATTCATCATGAATATTTTGAATTGAATTCTGTTTCATTGTTAGATTTTACTGGCACTCGTAAATGTAATTACTACTGTTTTTGTTTTCATTTATAAAGACTTGTCTGTTAGAAACCAATTTGACGTGTGTATTTCACTTAACCGCACTGACACTCACATTTTCAGTAACAGCATTCACAAGTATTGTCTTTTAGAATAACAATAACAATTCTTTTGTCAAGATGTACTTTCTTTAAACAATAAACTTAATAAATTTATTGAGACTTGTTCCGCATTCGACAGTTCAAACTAACTAAATTGTCATTTTTTTTTACTTATAATTGCAATTTCCCACTCGCGATTACTTTTGTATTCACGCCATTTTTTTAAAATTCCTTTTGTAAACAAATCACGGTTTCATTTGAACAGTACTGTTTTTTTTTAAATTAAATTGGATATTGTAGTGATAAAATACTATTACATTACGTATAAGCTCGTATTCACTAAACGCATCGCGCATCGTGGTATTTACCACAGCCAATTAGAGAGCTCCATTAGATATCCAATTCTTCAAGAGAATTCACAGAAATGACGATCAAATGACCGTCACTACATATTTTTAGATGAGTGACGTGTTCAGTAAGTAAAAGCAAATAAAATATCTGTCGGTATTTTGAATTATTTAAAAATATGAATTAGATACAATACTAAAGCGATTTATGTTTGTTTCACTCAGTTTCAATGATTCAACCGGACTTTCACAGTCTTGAATTTTGTGTATCAGCGAATTGTTTTATGTGAAAAGTCATAGACTAGTGATTGTATATGTGATGATTTTCATGTTTACTAATAATCAATAAATTCAGTGGTTTTTATTTATGCGTTCATGATCGACTCCTATTCTAACATCAAAATATCATGTTGAAAAATACCCGTATTTTATGGTAACTTAGACAGAAGTAATGAAGTGTTCTTTAATTCATATGCGTGACAAGATTCATTTCATTAATACAATCAATAAAATCAGTGGTTATTACTTAATAGGTTATTACTTACTTTCAGTTAATCACTTATTAACTCATCTAGCCAAAGCATCAGTTTATATACTGTAAAATCAGTGTCTTTCAGTGTCTGTTTATTATTCACTTCCAAGCTTCCAATGTAATTTGGTGAAATTGAGTGGTTTTTATTTGCTCGAATAATATTCTATCATATGCAATCTCTGAAAGTTATCCGGTATAATGCTGCATGAATTGGCATGATGAATTATCATCAGAACTGATACAGAATTAATAAAGTGTTCTTCTATTTACATGCGTAATGAGTTTCATTAATTTATATGCATAAAAAGATTCATTTCTTACTAAATAAATAAAAAATCCGTCGTTATTCAGTCAATAATTGAGATTTGTGCACAACTGTTTTTTTCAACATGCAACAAACACCATGCAGCAAAAGTGTTCATTTATATTTGGTAATTTATATGACCGTTATTCATCAGTTCATGATTGACTCCGAAACTAACAAAGTTATCAGGTAAAATACTGGGTCTTTTGATAAGACAAATTATCAGAACTGAAATAGAAATAATTCATAGTGGTTTTATTCACATTTGTAACAAATTTAATTTTGAAATAAATTTGATCAAGTCAGTGTGATTCGGTGCTTCACTTAGACTTGTGCACTTTATTTTTTTGCAAACTACAATCACTCAACATTATCAAACCAAAAAGTATATTTATACTAGCATCAATTATAGGAGCCGATAGAAGTTTGGAACAGATAGAAGTGGAGTGACTTATGTTACTTTACACTTTAAATGCCATCGTTATCAAATTCTTATAGAATGTTCGCCAATAATTTAAAAAAAAAATGTATGTAGAAATTGAATCTGATCGCCTACCATAATTCGGAAATATTCAATGTCAAAGTTGTTCATGCAATGTACGTCACAGGTTACACTCGCTTAGAAAGAATAGATGATGAAATGAAAAAAAAGTCAAAAAATTGTGTCGAGAAGAGAATTTTCTTCCCCAACTTGTGTCCAAACTTCAAGTCGATTGCCTACTTTATTTTTGAGATATCATCAGAGGAGGATCTGTTTTCTCTTTGACACATGCATTTTCGGGTTATCGTGCTCTCTCGCACCAACGCGTTGATTATTTATCTTGTGCGGAAAACAATTGATATCTGGCCCTCTGACACCCTCCTAGCAGGCGTCCATAGGAACACCTTAAATCATTTTTTTTTATTCAAGTAGAGTAGTTAATTTTTTGTGCGTTATTTTTACACAATTTAAATGCAGTAGTTGACTTGAATTGAACACTAACACATTTTTGTACTTCACAATTATAGGTTGCCCATTTTCATTTGTGTCATTGCTTTAGAAATGTTTGTATCGATTAAACATTTCCTACAGGACATCCCAAATAACTTTGCATATTATTGATAGCCAATATCATCAGAACAATTTCATAATCACTCAAGCGTAGAAAAATAAACAAATTCTGTACATAGTTTGTTTATCTATATTCATTTTCTCTAATAGTCGTAGTTTATATATGTGCTGAACATAGTTTATAAAATGTTTGTTGGGAAATAGATGGAATTAACAAATCTGTGAGGATATAACTGCACATTTTCACTATTTATACCCCAATGTCATTACTCAGGTTCGCTGCGTAAAACTAATTTTAGTGTTGCAGAATTGATCGAACCCAGATACCGATTAAATAGCTTAGGATAAATAAAAATCAGAATTAATACAAACCGTCATTTACTGCATCAGCACGTAACAGGGAAGCTATTTAACACTATTTAAACAGGGAACATTATTTAATAACGTACGTAATCACTTTTTCATTAATAATCAAATATCTCGATAAGGCCTATCGCAAAAAACAAAAAAATATAAATTCTTTCGCGTCGTAAAAAAAAAACAAAAAAAAATCGTAGTCCTCTAGAATCTATTTAATAACGTACGTAATAACTTTTTCAATAATAATCAAATATCTCGATAAGGCCTATCGCAAAAATAAAAAAATATATAAATTCTTTCGCGTCGTACAAAACAAAAAAAATCGTAGTCCTCTAGAACGTACTTTTTGATACCTTTCACGAACATACACGTGCCACTCTACATAATAATAACTCGCTGCGCAGCGTGTCACGACTAGACCCTGTATCGGAATCTCCCTGTATCGGAAAACGCCCTGTATCGGTACTGCACTAAAATGTTGGATTGTCGAATGTCGGTGATCGATATAAATACATGTAAACAGAACTTGACCTCTCGGTTACCAGCGACGGCCCGCACTAGGCAGCGTGGTACGACGCGCAGTCTCGCACGATCGCAGACAGATGGCAATACGTCAGTTCTACAGAACCCATCTCTACACAGACCCATCTGTACACGAGCATCTGTACACCATTTTTTTTACATGCGTTTAATTGAGCACAACGAAATTGTACACAACACGAACTTGACAAAGCGGAATTTAAAACGGATAACCTTGTCACGACGAAACCTTGCGGAAATTTAGTTCGACACGGAAAAATTGATCACGTCAGTAATCGTTATGACAAAACTTTGCACAGCATACTCTGGGCACCATCAATCTGCTCACAGCACTAGTTCGACACAACAAATTTCTTCGCAGCACAAAATCGAAATGGTAAATCTCGACACGGCACCATTTTGTAACGACAAATCTCTACACAACGCGAGTACGGCCCGGTAAAGTTTGCCACGACGAACCTTCGACACGACACAAGTTGTACACGACGATGTTCTACACAGACCCATCTCTACACAGACCCATCTCGACACCGACGCTAATCTTCCGATGGTAAATCGGATAATATATTTACCGACTGGCAATTTTGCGTTGAGCCAGCAAAATAGATATGCGACAGAGTTTTCGTCAATTGCAGTGGGAGTGCGATTTACCACTACAGAAAAACTTGATAGAAAAAACTAGCTAGACGCTAGGTTCAAACCAGTTTATCTCCAACAAATTTCCACATGGGAAGAGATTTATTCTGTAGTAGGTTAGTATATAACTCGCGGTAAGTAGTAAGAAAATGTATTTGATTTACCTTAAAATTTATTGAATATGTCGAGGTCGATCTCCGTCGGTGGGTTCCAGGGCAGGAATTTGTTTATACCCTTGTGGTGCGTTGGTGGATGAAGTCTTTTTCTGCGGATGTGAGGGCCCTGCATTGCATATAAAAAAAAGATTCGAATGAGAAAAATATAAAAGTGACATGAGCGCAGGTCATCGCAGTTCGATCGCTGGTGATCACCGAATATTATATTTCTGGAATATTTCATCAGGGCATCGTCACTACTAATATTTACATTTCTTCCAACTCTCCACTCAGTTGTGATATGAATATTTGTTTGGCTCATATTAAAAATGGTAAAGATACAGTCGGTTGATATACATATTTTTTTATTACCTTAACTTCAGTAGATTTGCATATTATCATGTTTAATAGGCAACGATACCGTATGATAAACAATTCACTTAGAGGACATGATCTTGTCAGTTTCACAGGAAGGAATCGAACAATTTATTGTCGATTTAAAATTACTTTATGATTATGTAGAGGTCTCGTTGCTGGATTTTGTTTTCATGATCTTACAGCCCATTTAAAGTAAGGAAGAGTTAACATACATATATTACAGCGCTTGAGAAAAAACTGCACTCTTTGAAGTTCGGCGTGTGCCGTCAGATTCTGATCCTTCGGATGTACCAGAACTAATCGATTTCCGCTTCTCTAATTTACGTTGCCTCGTAGCTGAAGCTGCTATCCTCTCAGGACAAGTCCGTGTCGCTAATGGAACGCTTCAGCTTGTCGATAACTGAATTATTCGAAAGTGGACGAGTATGCGTCAGAGCGCAGAGGCGAACGAACAGCTTTACTGCTCGAGACGGCCGTGAATTACCCTTCATAAAACTAGTATTCAGTTTTCATGAAAGTCGATAGCTGAATAATGTCAGAAAAAATTATAAATGCTCAGGACATGATCTCGCCCGCGTTGCGAAATAATGTGAACTCAAGTTTTTAATTTGGTGGACATGTAATAAGTTTTGCGGACTATTAAGCTTAATTTGTGGAGATGGGCTACTTATTAATGACCTTATCTCATGTTAATTGGCCATAAAGACATTATTATCTGCAATATTAACATGCTTATCCATGGATAGAAAATTCCCCATTTAATATTGGCTTGAAATAACAAGTACAAATATCTGCACATTATCTGCACTTGTGAATTTGTATTTAGTTGTTTATTTAAAACATAAAATTATGTAGTTTTATAGATCTTGTTTTACTCGAGAAATGTTTTATCTTTCGATTTCTTTTTAACTGGTGAAATATGGCCGACTAAGATTGATTGTATAATTAAATTATTTCTATATTTCTTTAGCAGCTGTCTCCAGACCCTATTCATTCTGTAGATTTTACGTAATTCAGAGTATATCGTTAAAGATATCGTCACAGGTCTTTTGATGATAACTGTGCAAATACAGAAGAACATTAATCTTGAATTCACATCTTCCGTTAACTCATAGAAATCGTGGAAGTCCTGGTAACTGCAAAGTGATAGCTATTCATTTTTAATCCATGCAACTTTGATATGTAGTTACGGTGACTCAAAAATTGTTGTAACTATATTATTATAGTTCTCAAAATGAATTGCTGTCATCGAGTTACCGACGTTACCGACGACGGAAGTTTCTGAGTGTATACCTTCTCCTTCAAAGCATAAGTTAACGGTGATAAAGCTCTTTAACGTTACCTCCTAAGCGCCGCTATGTCGGAGCTTATTTAATTTTTGATTCATGAAACATAGTTTCAATAAATTGGAAATTTAGTGACATTAGCTGTCAATTGTAAAAGGCCAAACGTACCATATTTGACATAAAAAGTTACAGTATTTATGATGCAAAATAACGAGTTTTTTAAACCATTTATAAACTTCCGCTGTAAAAAAAATCTACTTGATATTTAATGTACTTTTACTGGAAGTTTTTATGTATAAACAAGTATATTAAATTTAATGCATGGTACAGCACTTTCAATAATTTACTTTAATTGTACAGTAAAAGTACTTGAATTTTAATAATTTGCTTTAATTGTATTGGAAAAGTACATGAATTTTATACCACAATTGTATATTAAATTTCGATTACGAATTTATGCATAAAAACTTCTAGTCTTTTCTAACAGTGTACGTGCTTAACCCTAAACGGTCACCTTCAGGTTATTCAGATTCGGTGGCTTTCAAGATTTCGACAAAATTGCCTTCAAATATTATTTGTAAAAAGGGACGCGAAGGAGAACCGTGTACATTCCTTCTTCATTATTTGCCAAATCTATGAGAAAATATGTCAAACAACTTTCGCTTCCTCGTAGAGGAACCTGTGACAAAATTGGAGCGTTTTTATTTTCTTAAAATTAATGAAATTGAAATTCTTCAAAGAAAGTAATTCTTTTAATCAACACTCAAATCTATGGTAATTTGCCAATTGTACCTTTATCTCAAATCGCTACATGCATGCCGGAAGAATTCTTCTTATGTATAGGTATGCAATTATTAGAAATTTTAGCGTACCGCGATGCTTTCGCCATAGAGCAAAAATCAACTTTTCACCATACCTGCGCGGAAAGTTCGACTTCCCGCCCTACGGGCTTTACGTAATTTGAACTTTCCGCTGCAGATATGGTGAAAAATAGTATACTCCACTGGGGAGTGAAAGTAAACTATCCGTCCCTAGTGGCGTAATATACTATTGTTTCAGGGCTTAAAAAAATATAGTTTTTAAAATGACATCCGCAGATAATTAAGTGAAATATTTGTCAATGAATATCAGCAATATGCGTCTGACTCCCTCCCTTTAAAGCATTCACAGAAAGTGAATGAACCCTGTGTGCTCGATTAAGGTCACAGATAAAGGGTGCCTGTCTACTGTAAAAGCAGGTCGGCTGAGTTACACTCGATTTTTTCTGAACATGTCGACGAACTAAGCTAGGAAAACAGCGGAAAACCTGTGTCGAAACAGTCAACTTCTAGTTTGTTGCACGGCACCGGATTCCCACTGATGTAAACGTCGAAATTCGTCTATGTGTAGTTGTACGTTTTATCTCCTATATCTGGAGTTTCGACCTCTCAATATATATATTTTTACCAACGTATCTACGCCGCCGAGAATCGACCCAAGGCCTCCTGAGGCCTTTTTGTTAGAAGCAAGCTCTATAGCCAAGCATAATTACACTGAAGTACCGGTTTACAACCGAATAAAAAAGTCTAGGGTTGATTAACGGTTTATCAACAATCAAGTCAACCTACTGGCACGAACGTAACGAGGATAGATTGATGTTAAGTTCACAAAAAATGAACAGCAAATCTCTTTGCGACCTAGCAAATGTAGCATAATATATCACAAATAAATCACAAGACGAAGATCACGTCAAGTTGACTTTATTAGTTGCCCAGACAATACCAAATGGTTAATTGCCGATCAACGCACACACTATTCCTGCTTTTATTTTTAGGCTTATGATGTCAAATAGTAAAGGGGCAGAGTTTATCATATGTTTCCACATGAACTCATTTTAAATCGTTGATATCATATATGATCGTTTATCATTGCCTTTTTGCTCTTTAGTATAGAGTCTTTGTCATATGCAATACACCACCCATTTAGAGAATACTTCCATAATTTTACATAAAATTCTCGCATAGACTATCCAACAACTGCAATGATCACAATTTGATTCACTTTTGATCAACGCACACGTAATGTGAAAACATAAAGAACACATTCATGACTCTCGGATACCGTGAAATTAATTGCGCACTTGTATACAATTTTTTTGCTTCCTCATAGAGGAAGCTTTGTTTTCGTGAAATTTTTTTTTCGTGATTCTCATGTCAAGACACTCAGAATGGTCTAAAACGTCGAGAAAAGTGGTTTAGAAAAAATGTCTGTATGTCTATGTGTCTGTGTGCGTATGTGCACATTTTTTTGTTAGCACGATAGCCGTCGCAATTTTTAAGATATTGGGCTCAAATTTGAAACACGAGTAAACTGTCACTAAACAAGGTATGGTATTAAATTTGGAGTTAATCCATCACGGTGTTCAAAATGTATGGCATTTTAAATTTTTTGTAGAATGTCAGCTCGGGCTCTAACTCCCGCAATTTTTATGATATCCAGCTCAAACTTTGACCAGAAGTGGACTGTTATCAAATAGTGTTTAGGATTAAATTTTGGTGTCAATCCGTTAAGGGGTTAACAAATTATGGCATTTTAAAATTTGTTGACATTTTTTGTTCGTGCTCTAACTTTTGCAATTTTTAAGATATCGGACTCAAATTTGGTTCACAAGTAGACTGCAGTTAAACAAGATATGGTATTGAATTTGGAGTGAATCCGTCAAGAGGTTATAAATTTATGATATTTTGAATTTTTTTTGAAATTTTTCGTTTGTGCTCTAAGTTTTGCAATTTTTAAGATATCGGGATCAAATTTAGTCCACAAGTGGAGTGTGGGTAATCTAAGCATCAGTTCAAATCTAGCGAGAATCTGTCAAAACTAATGCCATTTCAATTTTTTTTAAACTAGGCTGTAAAGTAGAACTTTGCAAATTGCTTCCTCATTATTGTTGGATTTTTACAAAGCTTCCTCTATGAGGAAGCCAAAATAGATTAACATGCTTCCTCATAGAGGTAGATTTGCAAAAATCCAACAATAATGAGGAAGCAATTTGCAAAGTTTCTTCTGGTATTTACTCAAAATAATGAGTCAAAAAACCTGTCGCAGTATTCTCCTCCACGGAGAAAAGAATCTGATACTTTTTACCATATTTCTAGTAAAAAGTATCGTAAACTCCTGGTACAAGGAGCCATGCCGCCCCCTCTCAAGAAGTACGAGAACTACGAGAATTTTTACCACCTTATATGGTAAAAAATGCTATGTGTATGGTAGAAATTCTCATAGTTCTCGAACTTTTCGTCAGGTGGCGGCTATGACTTCCCGATACCAGGCGCGTTTGATAATTTTTACCATAGTGTCTGGTAAATTTTATCAGATCCTTCTCTCCGTGTACATTTACTGGGGGATACAGCCGTTTGAAGTTGAAATTCAGATCAGATTATTATTCCATTTCATTTAACAGCATGTTGCGAACCTTATACGTTTTACTCGCCGTGTAAAACTTTAGAGATTTCATCACTCAGGTCGTCAGATAAAAGTTCTACGAATTGTGTTTTTTTTTTTAATTTATTTTACTTTGCCTCGTGTTCGCACCTTGCCTATAGTATCATCGTCAACTCTAATCCAAAGCATAAAATAAGCATGTTAACTATTTACAGACATCCACAAAGTAAAAATATGCGTCCATACAATGATCAATTAATAATCCTGTATTGATAAAATACCAGTTCATGAAATGTATAATTTCTTTACATAAATATCTAAATAGCTTATCTCATCGGGTTTTTCGTTTAGATTCTAACTATGTATTTTCTGTCTATTCTAAAAAATTGCTAAAACGAGAAACTCAAGGAAGCAAGTCTGAGAGCGTCTGGTCGCTTCGGTCGTGATGTCAAACGTACTTGTCTCGAGATGCTTTTATGCCTCTTAGTAAATAATTGTAAACTATTTATAACGAGTTGAAAAACTCAGACTACATACAGTCCCAAAATACAGCGGAACGAAATATAAGAATTTTTGCACTATTCTTTACATTTAACGCGAGATAAAAAAAAATGCTCTTTTTTTACATCTCTCGCGTCTCGAGTATTCCACCAAAAAACGTCAATGTGTGTCCTTCGGTACGGCGAACGCGCGACGTCAACCCAGACCGCAATGAATTTAAAGTGCGCATACTCGTTGCAGCACGTACGTTTACGTAACTCGAGGCAGTGCAATGGTGGTGGGGTGAACGACAAATAACACAATTACGTGCTCGGAGCTTCCACGATGTAATGCAATTTCTGGAGGTAGGAGCTACTGTCTGTGTCCATGGGCCAGACTTCGTGGTCGTCGCCCTTCCTCATATTTGCCGTTACTCTTGTTCGCTTGAACATAACTCTACAGTCTGTCACCTATGTTGTGTAAGACATGCTAACCTCGACCTTCCTTAGTGCGCTTCCATTCAACAACAGCAGTGCGAATAATTAGCTCGAGTTTCCCCGACTGTTTGGTAGAAGCCCAGCTGATCAGCAATCGAAGCTGTACAAAGGAAATCAGGAAATTGGTTGATGCCTAGTATAGCGTTTCGGCTGTGTTTTAGCTGTTGTACTCGTACTTCGGTTGTTTGCAAAAGAGAGATTGCAAATATACAAATTTCGAGTTGGTCAAAGTTCTGATTTACGTTTTTGAACATTGGTCATTTTTGTGAACAAAAATCAAGTCGGTATTCCTTTGGAGCTCAGAGGTATTGAGGAATCTTTGTAAACATATTGTTATGAATATAGAGATTAGGCTTTATAGGAACACACGGTATGATGATCGACAAACGAATACTTGAGAAACTTCACAGTAAACGTGACAGAAGAAAGTCTTGACAGGACTTTGACAGCGAGCAGAGGTGCGAACAAAAGCGTTAAAGATAAATAGAACCCTTTTTAATTAATAATATCCGCCCTACAAACAAATATCCGGTTTATTCATTCACTCGGTCGTAACAATATGTCACCTTTTTTTGCTGCTTTAAGGGTTAGTCAAGGCAAGATTCTCAATTACATTTTCCAGCATCCATTGGGGGACCATTTTTTGGAAGCAAAGAGATATTGAGGAATATGTGAAACACAATTTATCCATATTCACACCCATAATGGTTGATGATCAGAGCAAACATCTCATCCACTAAGGATTGCAATTTGGAAAAATCGGTTAATGGTTTTAGATTCAACGTTGAGGTGTTTAGGTTGGGAATTGATAGTTCACTCAGTCAGGACATGATATTATAAAAAGATCTCAACGTCGCCACCTTGTCAAAAATCGAAAGACTTATAATAATCCGGGGAATCGAGGGAATTACAATAATCCGGGCTAGGGGCCATTCAAGTATTGATCCTAAGGTTCAAAACTTGGATGGATGCAATATCTATGCAACAAGAGTGTCAACCTCTTTTATGATGAATTACTTATTGACTGTTTTCGATCTTCGAACAAATCTTCCGATCTTTGACAGACCGAAGTCTATCGACAATGTTAAAAAAGTAGTTTCGAAAGATTTAACTGAGGTAACTGATTAAAAGATTAATATGTATAAAAGATTTTTGAGAATTCCGTTGATGTCCTATGCGGTATTTCCACTGGAGATAAGCAGATACAAAAATTCCTCTTAATCTTATGCACGTGATAATCGATTAACCATAGAGACTTATATGCTTCAGGATATAATGGCAATCATTTCGTTGATCAGAGTCCTTACGGCCGGTGATTGTGGTTGCAGCTATGTGATTCATCTTGACTGCCTCTCAGACCGACAAGGCGGCAATCGATCCTTCACAAAGTTTTTCTTATCTACTGCCTGTCGAGCTCATACGACGTCTACTCCGGTATTTAAGAGGAAGCGCAAAGGGGACACCTGTGACACGCTCGTACGCTTTTTATCTTGGGCTTTACGGTTGAGGTCTGCGCAAATAGTCTCTTTCCGTAAGACAACCACGATTACTCTTTCCTCTTCAACATCATACTCCTCTGGAGCCATCTGTCTTCCCCATTGGGAGCGATTAATTTTTTAGACTTTTAGCCAGAATGAAATCTCGTTAACATCAGAAATGGCATCATTACGATTCAGGGCAAGAGTAAAAAAAAGAATACAAAGTAAAACCTTGCACATTACTTCGTCATTATTTCTTTTGCTTGTAACAGAAAGTATGCTAATCGATTTTGGCTTCCTCATAACGCAAACTTTGAAAATAGCGAAAAATAATGAGGGAACACAATATGTAACATTCTACCATAGTCTATTATAGGCAGCGACCGTGTATTGTTAATAATAATTTTTCATCGTATGCGACTATATGCGGTCAATGTTTTTAACTGATGGAATTTTTGCATCATTTATTCAATCCATCGGGTCTTGATTTTTTTTTCTATTTTTTACAAAGCTACCTCTATGAGGAAGTATGCATTCAATTTTGGCTTCCTCATAGAGGAAGTTTTGTAAAAAGCGACAAATACTGAAGAAGCAATGTGCAAGTTTCTACTTTGCATCCTTGTTTTAATTCGATAAATAAACATGTTGCGAATTCGCTTTTTCTATTTCGTTATTCCATTATTTTGTTATTAAAAATATTTCGTTTTTAAAAATAATGAAACATACCACAAGGTTCTCCATTATCACCACTTTTATACAATATATTTTGTCATGACATATATAACTATCGATACCCAGATAAAAAATTCATAGATCTAAGCCAATACATTCTCCAATTTGCCGACGACACCGCTTTAGTAGCACACAAGAATAACCTTAAAGAAACGACAGAAGCACTTCAAATATCTGTTAACAAAATATGTACGTGGTTCAACGATTGGCGTCTCAAACCAAATCCCCAAAAATCTCAGCTTCTAATTTTTAATCATAAAATCAACCCTTTATCACCAACAATACACATGTTCAACGTAGAAATTTCCCCTATTCCAATCGCAAAATACTTAGGCATATATATAGATAATAAGCTAAACTTCAACTACCACCTCCAACAGTGCAAGATCAAACTTACCAACAGAGCCTCTCACTTTAAAAGCATCACATTCGCTAATACAGAAATCAGACTGAAACATGCCGTAAAAATCTACAAAGCTATATGTCGGCCAATCATCGAATATGGACATCCTATATTTACTAATTGTAAAGAGAATGCTCTAAAAAAGATACGTACAGCTGAAACAAGCGCTGTCCGGCGTCTCTCTCGGATACGAAACACATCAAACCCGCTATACAACCCGCGAAATACATTACTGTATGAAAAACAAAGATCACTCCAATTACAACTAGACTATATCAACTCACCAAAAAGCTATCAATAGAACAACGAGAAAACTTACAACCTTTATGCATACAGCGCGAACCTCACATTATACCCAAACATAAATTTCCCACACACACTATATTTCAAATTATCGAAAGAATGTTTGACGAGAACCTAGGATAATACACCTATGTACTTACGACGAAGAACAATTTGTTACCACCCTTACAAGTAATTAATTAAATGTACCGAAGAAAACCCTGGGCTGAAGGACCTCGGTCGATGGCCTGTTGGCAGACTACGTTGTAACAATTTTGTAATTTGTAAAATCCCGTATCTTAAGCAACCTCCGTAACTTATTCAAATGTACCATTCGTTATAATTGTTGTAACAGTTTGTCAATAAATCTACTACTACTACTACTACTAATGAAACATTCTATAAAATCAAAAATTTCATACCGTTCGTTCCTAAATCATATATTGTGACGGGCTCTTTTTGAGTATTTCGGTGGACTCGTCGAGAGCCACCCATCCAAATATAATGATGGCCGGTAACCACTCACTTACAAATCTTCCGCACACTATCACATTCGCTGGACGCCAAACTATCTGTCTCTCGACAGTCAGGGTATTTTTATTAGTTTCCTCGTTCTTAACGTTGTCGGTTGATGATGACATGAGTCCGTTTATAAAAATTACTTGTCCGGCGTTTCTACTTAGCGAATTAATTAACTAAATACATTAGCTAAATACGCACGATTAACCGTTTGGTCGACTGCCGACACCAACGGCCGATCCTATGGCCGGGCAAGTAATTTTTATAAACGGACCCATGCAGTTTTGCGTTATCATGTCATAATATTTATTGCCACTAATATTAATATTTCACTTTTGTAATTGATTATTTCATGACTTTCTGCAAGAAAAGCTACAACTGTTGATGTAATGTACTTGTCTCAGATTCTTATACACCGAAGGTGTTTTTTTGGGGGATACTGACTTTCCCTACGATAATTCGCGAGTGGCACTCGAGCTCTCTTACGCACACGTCGCCGTCGAGTCGCTCGGTGGACCTCCTGCGCGATCTATTTCTCGTGCTACTCTTCTTAACGGGACCGCTCGTTACTACCTTTCCGGGATCGACCGCGATCCGTACTCTACTAATTATTCGGGACTTGCGTGTCGCTAGGCGGGTTACGCGTTTCGGCTTTCCGGGGTGGGGATCACGGACTCTCGTATCGACCAGCTTCGTCGATCCTCGCTTTCCTTCGTTGTCACCCTCTTCCTTCCGTCCCGCCCTCCGCGCTAGCGAACTCTCAACACCTCGAGTGATTCCAAGAATTCCTGTAACTGTTATAATTCTCGGCAGTCAAACGCTCTTATTATTCTACAATACTTTTCGAGCCTCGAGGAATGATTCGGCATTGTTCGCAGCTTCGACGCTCGAGCGCTCTCAGCTATGCACGCGAATGTGTGTTAACACCTCGTCACAACATATATAATGGCCGAATATTGTTTTATTTATATACAAAATTTGAGCTCGCTAACTCAAGTTTTGCAAAAATTACAATAGAGCGATGTCAATTTTTTGTTAAGTTCAAAATTCTATAAAATTTGAACAGCTTTGACGATTCGAGCCAAATTCAATACCAAACAACTTTGAGTACACTTGCTCTTATTACCAACTGTTTAGCAAAATAGACTAAATCTTACGAAAGTGCGCACCTTCTTTTTTCAAATAATTCAAAACGGCATAAAATCCAAATTTTCGCCCACATATTGTCGAAAATTGCTACAGTTGAAGAGGGTCTGCTGCTACACTTGTGTGCTAAATTTGCGCTCGATATACAAAACGGTTCTTGAGTTATCGGCGTTCGACATAAACAATCGATGGGGTGCGACATCCAATTGATTTGTTGCGATACCCAATAGTTGGTTCACTTAACCAATTTTGTTGCTTGGAGCGTATTTAATCATGGCACTTGATTAGGGCAATCAATCATTTCTTTCCGTGAGGCTTGCGCGCTCGCAAAACCTCGGTTAAATATTTCGAATCTATTGTTTACCATTCCATCGCCAACTTGATAGCACTCGCTCAAAATTTCATGGCCAGCTTGAAACCCCTCGTGAACCTCTCCCCTATCTCTCGGGAAACCCTCCCCTATCCCCCGGGAATCCCGCTTCTATCCCCCGGGAACCCTTTCTCTATCCCTCGGGAATCTTCTTGCATCCCCCAGGAACGCCCTCTTCAAAATAAAATTTTTTTTTTTTCAAGATTAGATTTTTTTGAAATTACAAATTTCTAATTAAAAAAAAAAAATTCCGATTTCGAGATTTTTAAAATATTTGAACGTATCACAATGAGGTTAGCCAATCCGTGACTTTAGGTGATCGGCTAATCTACCGTCGTGTCAAACCCTAAATTCGGGCTTTTGACGGCACGAATTTTTCTAAGTCCCTTGATTCTTGACACGGGGGCGGCAAAATCTTTTTCTAATATAGAGAGACTAGGGGAGCATTCTGCCCCCTTCGCGCCCCAAAGCCCTGGTAAACATGTCGATCTTAGAAATATCCGGACCTGAGATTAGACCCCGTCTATTCTCTTTAATATTATTATATTCTATTATTTTATAGTGAGATACATACAGATGCTTTTTCTAAACCACTTTTTTCAACGTTTTAGACTATTCTGAGTATACTGATATAAAAATCTCGAAATAAACATATTTCATGAAAAAAAGCTATCTTTATAAGGATGTCGGAATGTACTATAGATAGGGATGGGCTATATTCAAATACAATTGTATTTAAAGTACTTTTTAGTTCCCATAAGTGCGAGCAGATATACGAGAATGCTAAAATTATTAATTCTTTCAAGCCATTCGAAATCAAAAATGATAAAAATTCTTATTATAGCTTTTTGTTATTCACTGTTATACAAAATGGAAAGAATATTGAATACATTTTTATTCAAATATTGCTCATCCTTCATTGCAAGTATCGAATAACCATTTTGATGATACAACCAATGAAATGTTATTGAAAGTATAAAATTTCCATTGGCAATAGAAAGTGAATCTACAAACAGTTTAAAAAAATTGCAGCCCGGGTACGTTGGAACCTTTTCATACAATTTATTCATTAAATTTGAAGCGATTGAGCAATGGTATTAAACTACCAATGTCGGTGTTCATGAACTGCAAAATGGAATTCACTGTTTATTGATTCGAATGTTGTGATTTTATTGCCAATCGTCTAGTCAACAGTCGCTAGCAAAAGAGCGGACGCAAATCGAAAGAGCGAAACGCTTAATTTTTTTTGTACGGCAATCGATGCCCACAGGCTTTCGTCAGCTGCAACGAACGTTCAGTCAATAGCTTTGTGGGTGAATGACTGCAGAGCGGAATTCGTGAGTTCGAATTTTCCATCGAGTGTATCCACTGCAGTGTGAGTGTTGAACATACGTCCGATTAATTCTGGGCGCGTGTATATGCATACACGCGGAGTACTCCAGTGCTTCCGTTATTACGAGAAAATTGCCTAAGGCGAATACAAGCACTATGCTCTATCGCTACCAAAACAACTGAACTCCCACCCCTTTACAGTAGATTGCGCATAGAGAAGCAGTATAATCAGGTGAAGAAAATTAGCCAACAAAAAAATGTGATAATTGTCTACAGGTTTCGAAGTTGTCTAACTATACCGAGATTTTATGCGAACAGTACCTGCTTACCAAGTCCTCAAAATTTGTTCTTATGATAGATATTTTGATTATGAATATCAAGCTGCTATAATAGTTTTTATCAAGATCTTCTCGTAGTAAATGTGTCTACGATAATATTATTATTATTACAATAATATGCTCTAAAAACAGTGTGCTAACAGCCAGCATAAGGATATTCTTGAGACACATATTATTCTTGTTTCAAGTAAGCAACCATCCTTACCTATTCTAAGATCAAAAATGCAGGTTGCAAGAAAATGCTAATATTATTCGATAAAATACTATTCGCTTTTTGAAATTGAACATACACGGAGAGAAATAATGGACTTACCCAACCATTGGCATTGTTAAATACGCTCCAAGCGACTAAGTTGGCTAGGTTGACCAATTTTTTTTATTGGACTGACAAACTAGTTGGTTGTGACATCTAATTCGTTAGTTGCCAACCAATTAATTTGCCGGCCCATCTAACTGGTTTGTTGCCCTAACGTACTATTTTTTTTCTGTAACCAATCGGGAATGAAACCTCTATTTCAATCGAGAATAAAACCTACCGGGAATAAAACCTCTATTAAACTATATACTAACGGCTTTGTTAATTCTCTTTGATGTTTTGTTTGTGGAATCCAAAAGCCCGACAACAAAGTATTTAAAATTATGTATTTTATTTTTCGTCATTAGCGGAGTAGCAAAAACTAGTGAAATAGGAATAAGACCAATTAAAAATATGAAGGGTCAAACGTTTATCGAGTTGGCTTAGAATGCCTCATATACTTCATCATAGTATATCAAGTACATGTCTACGTCGCTACCGAGCAAATCTGTGATGTGATTATTACAATCTGTCAAGATGATAGAGTATATATCCAGCATTCAGGACTTTTTGGTGCTAAAAAATATATGTAAATTTCATATATATATAGAAATTCTAGCAGCAGCTATAACTCTACCAGAGAGAGTTTTCTTGCAGCAACTATAATTCTACCAGTCAGAGGTTCTAGCAGAAATTTCAACTCTACCTGGTAGAGTTTTCTAGTAGCAGCTATAACTCTACCAAGTAAAATAATTTATAGCAAATCCCGTCTTGTTCACCTCGGTGGGGCAGTCGGGAGTTAAAAATTTAAAAACTTCCGACTGAAAAAGGGGGTTAAGATGATGTGCTATATGTCGTCTGTCTCTCTCAGATCGCCATAAGTACGAGTGAGATAGCTGAATCTTCCCGAAGTGTTATTCTTTGCCACGATTGATTTTTCGGATAAAAGTCGAGAAATACTGACTGCAGATTGCCACGACGCATTTAGTACTTCTCATATTTTGTCTGAAACATCATTTGTGACCAAGAACAACGCTTTACAGTTTTTGTTACCGACCGAGTAGTAGCACATGATCTTAAGAGGATGTGAAAGAAGTTTCGAACTGTTTGTCTCGCTCCAGCGCGAGCACCAATAACACTATGTCTCTCACTCTCGTGGCGTGGTCTCGTAGCATTCACATGCTCTTAAATAATAAACAAACGAGAAAAACAAAAAATTGTGAAATAATTAATAATAGTCGGGAGATTTTCACACCTAATTACGAACAAATCTAATTCGTCGATAGCTTTAGCGGGTCAATTCGAGCGGTCCATGCGGTCCAAGTGATACGAGCGGTCCGAGCGGTCCGAGCGAGTGGTGGAGGGTTCGAGCGGCTCGTGTGTCTCAAGAGGCTTGAGTAGGTTCGCGATGTGAGGCACGGTTTGAACGGTTCAGGCCGTTCCAGCGGTTCGTGTATCGCGAGTAGTTCGGCTCGCGCTGCGAAGTGGTTTTGTTCGATACAAAGCTCGATCTAGTACCGAGCTCCGAGGATACAGCTCGATCAAGCTCGAACACAGTCATGCACACGTCTAACAGTAACTATAATTCTAACAGGTAGAGGTTCTAGTAGAAATCGTAACTCGACCAGGTAAAGTTTTCTAATAGCAACTAGAACTCTCTCTGATAGAGTTACCGTGCAAATGCGACTGGGTGACGATTATAACAGGTCACACCTCTACCAAACAACGACGCATCTAGATAAAAATGTTACCGGGTCGGGTCATTTTTTTATCGTAGAAGTGCAACTAGAGCAAGGTAGAGTTATAATTGCGAGACATGTAAATTTGTGATCATTGGACACTGAGTTATTCCTTTGTGTGAAAGGGATACTAAACGGCCCTCGTTATTGCTGAGGGCACGGGTTCGTAATGTTCCAGACATCGAGGATATACACTTGAGAGGGCGCCTTGAGCGGCCGGGGAGCGCGACATTTCATCCTTCTGCTCGGCGAAAGGAAACTCCAGTGTAGAACTTCCCCTCGAGTTTAACGTGAAGTTCCGACGCCTTATACGACAAAGTGTAACCTGCGCCGTGCCAACCCTCTCATCTCGTTGGGTCTGTGCTCTTTGCGATACCGCGGAGTTTTCTCCGGACGGCGGCAGAGTGGAAGCAACACACTCGTGCCCTCTTCGTTCCAGTTTACGTACATATATATGTTGTATACGGTTGGTCGTATGACCGAGGCTATAACGTATTTACAGTTCTCGTGAACTTTATATCATCTCCGCATTTTATCATCGTGCTTTGTTGGAATATGTTTCAACAATATAACCTGTCGTTTTCTTATTGTCCAATATAAAGTATCGATGCACCGAAAATAACCATTCTGTTATTTGCGTAATATTTTTTTTACTTTTACTTGTTTTATGGACATAATGGAGAAATAAATCATAAACACTACTGAAAAATGTTCCTAATTGGTTCGGAAATTCAATTGAAAGTTTGTGGCTGCCGTGTTGGTCCTATCTACAGTGTAACCACACCTTAATTTCAAACCTATTCTATTTGTTTATTTCTTTTATAAATAATTTGATCTATATATATTTATAAGTATTGTTGCGTATTGGGACCAAAATATTATAAACACTTCATTAAAAAGAAAATAAAAAAATACGAATTTTCATAAATACTCAGTTCAATACGTTACGAAAGGCAAAGTAACGGAGAGAGTAATTGGCTATTATTTTTCTCTCTGCCCATAATTCATTATTTCCGTTTGAGACGATTATAAGCATTTTTTTAAATTTATTTTTACGTTTCAATAAAATTTTTATGCAATTTATCACTAATATAGTGTATGTATGTTTTTGTACATCGATTCCATTAGGGTTACGAGCATTTCAAACCACACTCCTTTTCCCGTACTCCTACCGTGGTCTTGAGTTTTCTCACTCTGTGCTGGAGCGAGTCTAAGCATCAGCTGACTGTAAAAAACGGGCGCATATTTACGGTCGTAGGTTGCCCGTCCTGTATCTAGAGTTTTGTCGTTACCCGTCAGTTTTCCGCCTGCCACTGCTATTCAGCACCGGGAATCGAACCCGACAACCTTAACCATAATTGGTCGATGCCAATTGTTGGACCTACAATTTTTACGGTGGGTTCCCACCGGTGAGAGCACAGAAAAAAAACACAGAAAAATTCCATTGGTGTTGCGGGGAACGAATCCGGACTCACTGTGCATGAACCCAGCACTATATCACTATGCGACTGCCTTTCATATCACTAATATAGTGATATATTTAAAAAATGTTAATATACATTTTCAAGCATCTTATTCAATTCTGATAGAATCCGATTGCCAAATAATCCATTTATATATTAAAATTGTTAAAAATCAGCAAGAATTGTGTACAGCCCAAAGAAATAAAGATATTTTTATTGCTGTTTCAATTATGCTGAATAAGCCCGTCGCTTGCGTGACAGTTTTTCATGAGATCACTGAAGGATTAATTCAAGTCACAGGAAATATCTGACGTGGCAGATATCTTCTTACACGTTTCCATGAGACATTCCTGCGATTATACCCGTCTGTAATCAGGAGCGTGCTCGGGGAGCGACCGTACTTCGCCCAGTTTTATTTCAACGATCACTTGCTACAACCCGCACGTTTTCTTCCAGCGCGCTTGAATTCTGCTGTATCTCATCTAGCAAACCGCGTCCTTAAGGTGATGTGGTACATGTTGTCTATCTCTCTCAGATTGCTACAAGTAGAACACAAATATAGCTAAAGCATCCCATAGCAAATTTCTCCATCACCGTTGACCTCACGGATAAGAAATGAGAACGGTGACCTGCACAATCATTAGACCCAATTCCCCATCCACGGCTTTCAAATAAAATATCAGGTGTGTCGAAGAAGTTTTTGTTAATTCATGTTACTGACTTACCTATATCATATTGTCTAAAAGCGATTTGTTAGTATTCGGTCAGTAAAAAAAATTGTAATATAAACTCTCGGTCGCCCGGTGTCAAGATTTTCAGTCTAACATAGCAAAAGACCCGCAAAAGGTAAAGTAGCCGAGACTCTTACTGAAAATCTTACCCGAAATCTCAAAACAGTAAAAGATGCCACCCAGAACCGTAGCCTTTTAAGACCCATACGCTCTATCTTAGAATATTTGCGAATTTTGATTGTAATCTGATTTTCACCGAGAATATTGACTGAACATATGACCTAGAATCACATAGAAAATTAGCCGATAATCTGCCCGAGAATCTCATCGAAAATTGACTTAAAATCTGTTCAAGAATTTCGTTGGTAATTGATTTTAAAAACTGTCTGAAAATCTGGCGTAGAATCTCAAGAGTCAAACTATAGATGTGACCCCATCCATACACATAAAAAACTTCATACCGTTTATACCAGATTCCAATATTTTAGAGAACGTATCCGAAAGAACCAAAAGTAGCTACTTTCCAACATTCACCCGAAAAGCTATAAATGCATAGACGCAGCTTTTTTTCATTTACCTTTATTAAATCTGTAAATGCACATATTCGTTCCCAAATTCTAAACAATCCCGGAGATTATCTGCGATAGACTCTATGCATTTAGTGATTTTTGGGCCAATGTTGAAAAGAAACAGTTCGATTCAATAAAATCTTGGTAAGAAAATAGGTTAGATTCTCTAGAAACTTAATAAGCAACTGGGATACATTGTCTGGATTTTTAAAATGATTATGGGTCTGTCATCCTTGACTCTGTTGAGGTTTAAGGCAAGATTCTAGGGTCAGTTTTTCTCATAAAAGAATTAACGCCTTGGTAGGTATCCGAGACCAGTTGTTTTTTCTTCTCATAAATGGTTGAATTTTAGGGCACAAGGACTGCGTCATCGTTTGTGACTAGCAATGTCGAAGAGAACTTTGCTTTCTGAACTGGGTCAAAGAAAATACGGTTCTTAAAAAACATCTATATATCCCACGATCATAACCTATCACGCGTGTGTCGTTTTCTCGATGCTTCACACCAACAGGATCGTCATACGTAGGAATAAGAAAGCTCCATTCACGTTTGTAGTGAACATTTGTTTGTTTGTAGCGACAACCAGAACCCGATACGGCCCAGCATCGATCGAACCTTTAATCGATAACTGTGCCGACATTGGGCTCCGCAGCTGGCAGGACGATCGTCCCCAGAGTTCTGGTGACGTTGGTTGCCAATATTTTTCCGACGTTGGCGCGTCAACCGTAAATTTACGTTTCGCGGCAACTACGGTTCAGTACTGGTAGTTGACATTCCGTCAAAATAATTAACTGAAGTACGATTAAAATTAATAAAATAATAAAACTTATACGATTTTTCGTAATTGATGAACCTATATTAGACAATTCCATCGTTTCTAATTAATAAAGTCGAAATACATACAATGATATCACTACTTAGTAGTATTGTGTGTAACTCAATTTATTGAGTTAAATCATTTTCAATATTTTTCACTATTGTTTTATTTTTGCAATAAGCTTCTAAAAACTATAATGTTATCATAACATCATTAAGAGTGCATATCGTATTAATACAATGAAGTCATTTCTATACACAATTTGACACTAAAATGTCCGAAACGAGGATAGCCGAGTGGGTAAGATCGTAGACTACTAATCCCAAGGTTGCAGGTTCGATCCTCATTAACACCGGAAAATTTTATTCTAGTATTTCCAAAAAATAATGGTGAAAAAAAAAACCGTTAAAAAACAGGTTAGAATGATTCAAAAGTATTACACGGCTGCGCAGATCGATAACTTTTTATGCAAATGATTTTTAATATAACAGTACTGGGCGAACGTCGTTTACAAACATCGTGCCGTTGTTATCATTACGACTTTCTTCCTACGTTGACCCTACGTTGCTGTTAGCGTTGAGCCAACGTTACTTGCATGGCGAACGACATTGTCTCGACGCTATCCCAACTCTCAAACGGCACCTGGGTTTATAAATGGGCACCAATGGAGTGCAAGTCAGATTTCATGTCGAAGAAACTAGGACATCCACATGAGATTTATTACTTAAAACCTATACCCGAATTAAAGGCTATTCAAGTACCAAAAAATAAAAATGTGCCGCTTCATCCCTTATATCGGAAACGTGTGGAGGTTCTCAGTGACGATGAAGCTAGAGAACATCCATGGATAAAAAAAAATCCATGTAAGGCATGCTGAATTAAAAAATACATATGATTTAACGGCTATTTAAAGGGCTTTCAAATGAGACTAATTTCGATCAAATAAGAACAGCCCTGCACATGATATCTCTCCCCGGGATACAAACTGGATTTTTTTTTAGTATCTCAAAGTGCAACAAAACTAGGCCATGGTGCGGATGTATTGATCTAATTAGATTTCTATATGAATCTTCAAATTCTGGAGGTGCATTTGTTTCATAATGACCCGACTTTGAGACCAGCAGGGTTCCGGTGGGGATCGCCGACTTCTGGACTCCCTAACTAATCCCGATCGGGACCAAATCGGAAATCTTG
Organism: Ephialtes manifestator; assembly: GCA_963970395.1. Classification (NCBI taxonomy): domain Eukaryota; kingdom Metazoa; phylum Arthropoda; class Insecta; order Hymenoptera; family Ichneumonidae; genus Ephialtes; species Ephialtes manifestator. The sequence goes on along the minus strand of OZ019982.1, from coordinate 10,784,315 downwards.
ATTCTTCTCGATGTTTCAGCACGGGTGCAGGTTTAATCATACTTTAGAATACTTTGCAAAGTGGGAAACCATTCGGAATGTAATTTTTATTCTTATAGTCCCTAACTCTGTGTAGCACATCTTCTTTATGCTAGCAATAAGCCGGGCGAGGCAAAATACACTCACGATAACAAGTACGACGTGCTTGGGTTCCTTACTGAGGGTTCAGTACTGAGCTGCGATTCGCAGGAGGAATTTTATTCCGCGAAACGTGGAAGAACTTTGCGGGTTGGTTCTTCTCTTGTTTCTCTCTTCCACTCTATGTTATTCGATGCCGCGACGGTATTCTCGCATCCTACTACGACGAAAATAAACTTTGGGCGAAGGCGTCGAAGAATTATCATGAAAAAACTATAAATCATCCTTATACCATGACTCATGAGGTTGGCATAGATCAGGTATAGATAAAATACACACGCATATCCCTATATCGTTAATAAGCTTCACAAAAAAACTGTTGCGATGCATTTACGTCAAATTCGCACACGCCATTAAACTTTTGAAAGTCGATCAGAAGCACAAACTCTTCACAGGGCTGAAGTTTGAAACGGTTTTCCGAGCTCCCGGCTCCCGAGAAACAAATGAGTTTCACGTGCAAGGGCATTGCATTGCACAACGGATGTTTATGTATTTATGTTCAATATATATGAGATCTTGCTTGATGAAACAAGGACATTTTAAGAAAGAAGATTTCATTTACAAATAGAGCAAATCCTAACAGATAATCGAGCGCGTTCCAGAGGCTGCCTTCCTGATATCGCTGGAGCTTTTAATTTTTTCTCGGCAGACAAATATATTTGCTCTATGAAACAACAAAGCTTCAAGGAAACAAGAAGTATTTTTTATTGGTATAAAAAATCCCATGTACATGAGATCCCCGTAACACGTTTGTTTCAACTAAAAACTAAAGTCATCCAGACACACGGTATATTGGTATAAAAAAATTCATGGGCTTCCCGTATGACGTTTGTTTCAACTAAAATCTAAAACCATCCAACGACACGGTTATGGTCACTGCTGCAACGTTATGATTTTTACTTCCTCATCACATACGAAGTATGTAAAAGAGATAGTATTGCAATCCAAAAAAAAATCGACTCTTGGATTTTTATGGAAATACATGTTTTGAGTGTCCTAGATTCCAAAAAATACATTCACTAATTTCTGTCTGTCTATCTGTGTCTGGCATCTGTGTCCGAAAGTACAATAACTACAATAACTTCTGAAAAAATCTATGGACTGCAATAAAATTTGGTGTGTGCCGTCTGCATATAAAATGTAGTTTTGGTATTCAAATCCAATTAAAAATCTCCGCTGCTTCTGATATTTTACCTTAAATATTGAAAAAAATTAATAAATTGATTTATTTATTTTTGGACCGCAAGCTAATATAAAAGTTATTATGCTTTGGTATGATACATACAGATAGAATTACCAGTAAATGAGAATCACCTAAGACTTCTGCAACCGTTCGTTGTAAAAAATTTATATTGCCTGAAATATGGATTGTGTTACACATTCACTAAACAAAAGAACTACTGTCAATGATCTTCAGCGGTTTTCAATGAGAAATATACTATGAATATTCACACCATATGTTAGATCAAAAGGAAAGTAAAAATTGCAAGACAAAACAGATTTGAGGTTATTCACAGTCATGATGTTAGACTATAAACACTCATACACTCATCGTATCATAGTTTTTATCACTCGCATAGCATTTTATACGAATTCCAAATCCTGCGGAAGCCTCATACACAACTAAGATTCGAAACTTTTGGAACATGAATAACTGAAATGTAAAATCGACTTGGCAAATTATCGCAGTGCCGACAATAATACCACCAAATGAAAGAGAGATGTGAAGTGAAGGCGCGAACATCGCACGCGCCGCCCCGCGATTGCGGCTCGGAGCTTGAACTCAAATTTTTGAGGCCGGTTTTGACCAATTATAGCGAGAAATGTAGATTACAATTAATGTGCGAAATTCACAAATTTCTAGTCGTGTAGTTAGTCACTATGCCCCAATAAATTTGCGATAAAAACTTTACGCCAGTAACAAATGTGATGAGAAAGTCACGTGTTGCGAATACGCCAGTAGCAACTTTTTTTTAACTTTGTAGAGAGGTTTGTTCGATGCTACAAGAACTAGAGATCGACGATTTTTTACGACGATAGAAATAATTTTTTATGCTATAAGCATAGAATATGAAATAATTTTTTATGCTATAAACATAGAATATGAAATAATTTTTTATGCTATAACCGTCATTGTTGCATCAAACAAATCGATCTAACGAGAAAAAAAATAACCTGTGTCGGGATAACTTTAGTTTTTAATTGAAACAAAGGTCTTCCGGGGATCCTATAGACATGGGATTTTTTGTACCGATATAAAAGACTTTTCGTCTCCTTCAAGCGTTGTTGTTTCACAGAACAAATATATTTGTCTGTTGGAAAAAAATTAAACACTCCAGTGATATCTGATAGCAACCTCTGGAATGCGTTCGATTATCTGTTAAAATGAATGACTTCCAGACGTCGTATAAACATGGGATTTTTTTTCTGTTTGTAAATGAAATCTTGTTCTTTCTTAAACCATTCTTGTTTCATCAAACAAGATCTCATTTACGTAGAAAATGAATACAGAAATATCCGTTGTGCGATGCAATGCCGCTGCACGCGAAACTCATTTGTTTCTCGGGCGTCGGGAAAACCGTTTCAAACTTGAAACGTTTCAAACTTCATCTTTATGAACTCCTCGAAGTTGGAGCAGGCTTGCTTGTTGGCGCACCAATCACTCATAGTTGTATACTACTTTATCAGCGCACAGCATGGAAAAAATTATCGTCAAGAGGCCATCAAAAGATGATTGCTTGCCAGTAATACAGCCCTTACGATAGAACTTTTTTCAATACACACTTTTGTCTCACAAGTGGCAGGAAAAACGTAATGAAATCATGTTTATGTATTTCTTTTAACGACAGTCATTATTTTTTGTTTGTATATAAGTTATTAATATTGATTGAAAACTAAATTACCAGCTGTATTCAATTAACAGGGTTTCGAGAATTTTCATATAAATTTGCTTTATAAGTACACGGTAAAAAATAGATACAATTTTTTGTACCCTAAATATTCAACGAAACTTACTGTTAATCTTAAAACACAATTTTAGTAGATTTATAGATGTATGTAAAGAACACAATAATATTTTTTTGCCAGTTACCAAAACAAACAAAAATCATAAAATATATTATTCATCCAAAATAAAAAGTTTCAATTGATTATTTTTCCGTAAATTTGACAAACGTACAATTTGTTTAAACTTTCGCAACTTAACAAAAAGAAATCCGTAACGTTCATCAAAAATAAGTCATAATAACAAATTAGGTTTTGTACTTATGAAAAATGGACCACGATTTAAATTTTTTTTTTAGAGTGTATTCATAATTGGAAGCAACTCGCGCACTTTGAGCGCTCGCCTTGTTCAAATCTTGCGAATCTATTTTTTTCACTCTCTAGACGGACTTCGGTCTCTCGAAGATCAAAAGATTTGTTCGAAAATCGGAAAAAGTGAATAAGTAATTCACCATAAATAAGGTTGGCACTCTTGCGCAGAATTTCCATCGAAAGCAGAATAATTCGGTCCAGTGGGTTGCCACCCCTAGTCCGGGTTATTCGAAATCCGTCCATTCTTGATACGGCGGTGGCAGCGCAGAGATCTTTTTATAATATAGATATAGTGGAACCTCGCTTACCTTTACCTAGCTTACATCGTCAAATGGAGGGGCACGGCTCAGCGTTTTGATTTGACGGCGTTGCCATAGAGAGTGAGGCGGTTCCTCACTTAGGTCACACAACTCCGTATGCGGTAAGCTGTGCGAGGTTCAAATGAAAGATAGCCCACTGACAATGACACATTTGAAGTTTCCGCCCATAAAAAATTGGTAACCATGAATTAAATATACACTAAATGATCTAATAACTTTTACTTCATTCAAAGTAAAAGAATCTAAAGGCCGTAACATTAATCACGAATTTATTCAAAATTGTGGTGTAAAAGTAGTCTTCGAACCTATATAATGAAGTACTTTAAATTTTTTTTTCAATACATGGCCAAAAATGGAAAATATAAAATGTTGTGCTTAACCGGCAAGTGAAAGTGACATTGTCGCTGTAACAGAAGGAATAAGGTAAACGATGCTATGGAAAAACTTAATTTCTTCGCCCGTCCCACGACCGCGCAACGAGTGAACGATCCAGCCGATTGTCTGGCGCCAGGACACAATCAATTTACAAGTTCACGGTACGAGTTGCGAGGAAGAATAGCATAACTGGCGACGACTGGCACTTAGCAAAGCCCCACAAGCGGACTGAACGGGCGCTCGATCCAATTTAAAGAGCTCTGACTGCTACGACCACGCGGTACACGCACGCGATACCATCTCAGTGTCAAACCACACACCTTTATACAGACTTAAGTGTTTATGGATGATGAAGCGTCTACACACGTATTGTATCGAGAATCGATAATCGATTGTGTGTACCATCCGCGAGAAGCTTGGCCACGCCTCAAGCTTACAAGCATCCGGTGGCTACTACTTCTCGACACGACATCGACGAGATTAAGACAAAACGGGCACCTTAAGATAATAAGATAATATCTATACTTCTCTCAGAGCTGAAAGTACTTTTTCTTTAAACAAAAATAACATATTATTAATTGAAGAATATGAGTTATAAGTACAAAAATACTTGAATTTAATACTAAAATTCTTACATTTAATATAACACTACTTGAATTAATTTAAACATGCTTGCATTCAGCATCGAAGAACTGATAATAAGCATATAAGCGTGTAAATGCGTAGGCCTGGTATGTAAAAGCATAGTTCTAACATGTAATTGCTGACAGTATGTATAAGTATTTTCTATGTCCACCGGATTTTCATTTTTCAATCTGAAATTACAATCCGGTGGACACGGAAGGGGAAAATGATTATTTTTCCGAGTCAGGAAATGAATTCGCAAAGTATTCACGACAAGACATATTTATTTATATAATGAACAATTTATTAAAGCATATAGCCGAATGTAAAGTAATTTTCGCCATCAAGAGCCATCTGAACATAAGTGGGCCGTATGCGTAACGAAATCTCGGTGTCTTACGTATTTACAACTACTAGATATTTAAATGTGATGCGTGTGGAAATCATTGTTAAACTTTATGGTATGATACATTTGCAGCACAAATCGTATTGTACAGCAATTATTAATTATTTTATCAACTTGACCAAAGTTGACATATCTTCCCTTAACGATACCACAACTACCACACCCGTTGGGACCTGGAAGGGCCTGCATTGACTCTTGTCGCCGCTTTAAGGAGTTTCATCTGATTTGTCATTTTGCTGATAAAAATTTGAAATTTTTAGAGGATGAAAAGAAAATTATTTCAAATTTTTCCATATATTTGCAGTCCAAAGTGTCTGGTTAGTCTTCGAGAAATGGAAATAATAAAAATAAACATTTTACATTGCGGTTAATCGTAAGAATGCTCGGAACTAGGCAATCTCCTCTAAAAATGCTGATAAAATTATGAAAAAATAACCAAAAAACAGAGAAATTGTTCAAGTACATCTCCTAAAAATTTTAGAGCATTCTTCTGTTTAGTTGATGATATATCAATAAATATTACAAAAAAATAACAATTCTCACGAAAGTCTATAGTTGACGTGGCAACAGCGCATGCATTAGTGGGAGGCGCGTCATTTAAAATTAGGTTTTGAATTCACAGCCCTCCACAGTGTGATAAAGTAAAATCGTAAATAATTGATTTATTCAATAATTACTTAATATTATTATTTTTTAAACAGAGATGAGAAACAGCGAAACGAATTACGGTGGTGGTAGTGACAAGTAAAGATCAGTTTAGGTTAGGCTTGAACCGAATAAAGAATCCAACAATCTTTCATCAATAAATATTTATTTTCTTCTTTTTGGCTTTATTTTTCTATTAACAATGAGCAACATTTATTTCTTTTATTATATCTGATTGCTATTTAAACAAAAATAGAAGTTAACACAATTGGCGCATGTTCTTAGAATCAGTTGTAACTTTTTGTTTTATAAACGTCAAGATACTCATTACATGCTTTTTAATTTTAATCACAGTCGGTTTTCCATTCTTTGGCTGTTTCAATAAACCAGCAACTTTGTCTTTTCCGTCTTTCTTAAAAACTTCAACCATTCAGACAAATGTGATATCAACATTTGCCAATCTTTGTCTCAAAGGCCGCGATATTACTACCGCAAGCGGCTCCAGAGTCTCCATTACTTCCCCTTCATCGAATCTTCTCTGATTGCCCACCAAATCTTTTAATGGGAAATGATGAAGTGCCAATATCTCTAAGAGACATACATCGACTAACGCATCGTGTACATTGCTCACATCCAAGGCCAATGTTTCCTGCGTCAACGTGGATACGTGTCACAAAAACCAAATACTATTTCATTATATTCTTTCATGAGACCAATTGTTTTGATGATACGAAGCAGCCTTGGAACGTTGAAGGAGCATTTATGAGCAACCAGGATACACTTTTTGGCAGTCTTATGAACACAGTCTTGTATGAATTGCAATATTTCTCTCAGAACGTTATCTCTGGAAGAACAGGACACCTCTCGCCCATAATGATATAATCTTCCCTCTCTACGTCTCAGCCCATACACCACCGAACAACATTCAGTGGGATCGTTTGTCGAGGTTTAATGAAACGATTAATAGCCTCGTTTTCACATTTCATAGCGATTTGTAACACGTCAGCTGTCATTGCAAATCCCGAAGTCTCCAAATCGAAAAAAATAATCGTATATGGTACTGATGAGAAGTCTATCTGATATTCATGACTCTTGAACCTTTCATGCACTTCAATAATGTTGTTTTCCTGAGACAAAAGACCCACATTACTTTTATAGCGATTTTCTTCCACTGCTTCCTTTTGGAAACGCAATTGGGATCTACGCGCTGCAACTTCTCGGCGATTCTTTTTAAAAGCTGCAGTGCCGGCTTTCTCAATTCTTTTTTTATATAATTTATCTTCTCGATGGATCGAATACGTCAAGTGATCACCAGATTCCATCCTAAGTTTTTCCAAAGTTTCAGAGAGGTACATAGTACCATTATTTTTCTGGGCCACTGTACAGGCAAAACGGTAATCAGCCGATTCTGATTGACTGTAACTACACGCTTTTGGTACTTTCCTCGCCATCATAGCATTCAGGCTTTCGATGCCCTAAGTGGATCCACCTGCAGATAATTGTTCTGCGTTTTGAGATAATTAGTCAAACTTGTTTACTAATTTATCAAACAAGGAGCTGCTGGTAAGTCCACCGGGTATAATCTGATGATCTTAATTTTGAGGATTTTTTAAGAAGCCACACCATGTACCACAGTTTTCATGTTTGTTGAACGCATGATACGGAATATTTTTAATTGCTGCTTTTAGGCCAGTGCAGTTGCCCAGATTTTGGGCTATTGCATATTTGAAGCACCGATGCAAGTATTTTATCGTGTCTGGCATCAATTCGTGGTCAGGATCATCAGTTTTCGCTACTTGCTAGAGTATATTTTTCACGCCCTTAGAGGTACCATTCCGATCGGAGAATTTCAATACAGGATGAGTAGATGCTTTTTGGATCGCACAGATAGTGGAGGCATCGTTATCCCCAATAAAAACTCCGACCTCCAAGTTCAAATCTTTCAAAATGTTGTTATTAGTCACAATTTCAACTCCTGAGTGACATTCCATACCTCGAGCGGATCCGCGATAAGTGAGACGGCAGTCATGATCAGACCTGAAACGTCCTGCTGTACACAAACGACATCCTCTGTTTTGTGTATTATAACTCAGAACTTTCTTCGTTTTGAATCCTATAAGTGCTGACTATCCATTAAGGCTGTCATACGTGTATCCTGTTCCACGACCACTGTATCCCGTATCATGAGATCCAAAAATACGGACTCGATCGTTACATCCAACCGCTCCATCACACGAATCTGCTCGGTCCTTGTCTTTTGGTATAATGAAATTCTCCCGTTTGTCCTCGTGCCTAGACAAGATAGAAAAAAGGAGTCAGGCTAGGAGAAACATGCAATAAGGATGAAAACTAGAAGTCAGAAAAATCATTTTTTTTCTCAATCCAAAAATCATTAAATTGATTATTTTATTAATATATAAAGTGTTCACAAGTAAATATGATGTTTGCATTTATCCAAGAATTATTAGTATAACCTTCTCACATGATTTGTTTCATTATTCGAATGATTGGATTGAAACGTGCTCCTGAACATTTCTTTAAATCAATATACAATTCATTTTTGTAGAAATTAATTTCATGTATTCTATTTATATTATCTACAATTCTGAAAATGGTTGCTGAGGTTAAGGTTGTTGTGGGGTTTAGACAAAATGCCACCATAAACGTGAAATTTTGAAAGAAAGTGAGAATTTCAGCACTGCCGTAACCTCCATCCACGCACACACCCCACGACAACTTTAAGTTCAGAGCTCGAGATGAACTCTTTTTCGAATAGCTTACAACAAATTTTTCATATTGTCAGCATCTTGGATAGTAGTCTCGCGTTCCTGCTGTGCCATCACGTAACAACTCTCCGTTGCTATTTTTTCTGCCTTTTTACCTATTTCTTGTTCATGCTTCTTGAAATTTGCAGAAGTTCCAACAGGAATATCCAAAACACTGAAAAGTTTTCCAATGTGCCTGTGCCCTAGTCCTGTGTGCAAAGCACCTGGAATGAATAATAAGTTTTACATGTATAATTGATTTTTCAATTTGACATGGAATACTGTAAGAATCTGAATATTAATATACCCAGTACTATTCTTGAATTAATATCATAAGCTTTATATTTGGAATCGTCCGAGCCATGTGACGAGTCAGTCGGAACTGTGTTGACGAGTAAACACTCGTGACAACGAATTTTCCACAGTGATCATTTTTTCCACAGTTTCATGCTCAATTTGCGTCGTTAATAATGGAGTATTACAGGATTTGCAATACATGTAATCATTCATTGCTTCTAAATTCACGACTCTTCGTCCTTTGACACGTTTTTTTCGCAGGAAGCTCCGTTTTCTCATTCTCTTCAGCAATCACTTTTTTCCTTTTTTTACCTGCCTCTACTTGTTTTTTCCGAAATTCAAACTTTGATTCAGAAATCAGCTTTCCTTACCATCGCTTCATTGTCTTTATTTTGTCCGCCAGATCCATTCTTCAATCACAAGTAATCAATTCTTCTTTAGTCCCTCTCGTATGTACGAGATCAACTTATAGGTTAGGTTGACACACGAAAACCGACAACCTTCACGTTCGGAGGTGCCAACTACTGAGACGCAAGCTCAGCTGTTGTCGAGACGTTGCCACACTTTCCCAATATTTTTGATGAAATTATTTTTCATAATATATTACTTGTAAAAAACTTAAATATTTAGAATAAACTGCAAAAAAGATATTTTCAAATATTAAAAGCGATAGAACGCCTAAATAATTAAATTCACATGAAATAATTCATAGTAAAAACTGTCAAATTTTATGTTTTACAGTTAAAAGCCTGCAGAAAGACAATAGATTTCCCTTCCACCTTACCACCCCTGAGAAATCAGTTGAAACTCCTTAATACCAGAGAGCTATCTGCACAAGAAATTCGCAGATCGAAACCCCCTCTCCATCCCTCGAGGTTTCCGAGGGATGGTGGGGTTCCGGAGATATAAAGGAGGATTTCCTGAGGGAAGGAGAAGGAGCAGTCGAGGGATAAGATTCCCGAGGGATCGAGGGGTGTCCCGAGAGATAGAAGGACCGTAGCAACCACCGCCATAACAACTGTTACCATAGAGACGACTGCGAGGGCGCGAAATATCCAAGTGAGTGTTTTATGAAAAGGGACTAGACTGAGCCTCAACAAGGCTCTTCACTTTTAGAATAATAAGCAATGTCGACATTACGAGCTAGCGCACGAGCAACTATAACTTAAGTCTCTGGCCCTGTTGTCGTAATGCGAGCATGCGAGCCACGATGGCTCCCAGTTATATATATATATATATATACATATATATAACTGGGAGCCATATATATATATACTAGGGTGTTAATGTGGGACATTAAGGGACTTAGAAAAATTCGAGCTTTTGAGGGCCATTGAGGGATAGAATAATTCGGGCTTGGGGTCTCACAGAACCCCTCCGAATTTTTTTAAGTCCCTCGATTCTTGACACGACGGCGACTATCAGAATAGTCCACTTGACATGTAATGCCCTATATATAAGCCCTTTGGGGACTTAGAAAAATTCTTGAGTGTGTCATTTGACCCCGGCCTGCTCGATTCTTGACATGGTGGCGACGAAATGTTTTCATAATATAGAGAGATCTAGGGGTTATAGTTGCTCGGGCGCTTTTAACATAAATTTTAAAAGAAAATTAATGTGGCCGTCGTACGACGATTTTTCTGTTCTTTCTATGTTTACGTAACTGAGCGATACTGCCACTCTTATTATTTACACATCGGCCTCTTACCGGTCGCTTTCTAATAGTAACTACAATTATCTTTGACCACACGTCGCGAACGAAAAATGTATCACGTCCAATATTTTTTATTTTACTTTTTTCTTTCAAATAAGACCTGTCGGTAGAAAATCGGTTCCTTTGATGCTGATATCAGGCACCGTCGTCTCGAATTGAATCGTCGACATATGCGCAACGCGGATGCGCAGCACGTGATGTTACCCGCTGGCTGTAAGTCAGTGAGGACATGCTCCACTGCCGAGTGCATTTATCTAAATCAGTACGTTTTATAAATTAGTGTGTGACAGTGCTAGTAATCCAAGTGCGTACTCGACTCCAGTGCATGTTGCCAGTTCTCAAGAAATTTCCTCAAATTTGATGAAATTGTCAAGGCTGTGAAGAAATTTTGAAGATTTAAAGAAATTTAAGAGGAATTTGAAGAATCTTTTTTTTTTTTTAGCTTTTTTTTAATATAAAGGATGATTGAACAATTTTACATAACCAGAATGTTTTTTGTAAGGAAGCACTGAAAGTAGCGACCAGATAAAAAAGTTTACGCTTTACAAACTATTTAAACTGACCCTGATTTATTGTTAGACTGACTTAAACTAATGCAAGAATCAATTAACCAGTGAATATATAATTCTATTTCCTGTTTTTAAAAATAATTCATCATTCATTAATAAATTTTTTTTTCGAGCAATGTATTAACGGACAGCGTATCTTAATCACTTATTGTAATCGTATCACAAGTCAGTCAGGAATTTTTGTAGCTTATCAGTAAATTATATTTTTATCGACTATGGTTTTGGTATTACCTGACTATTCAATTCGGTGTCGTGACTAGGGAACTCTCCGCGGCAAGCTTGTCTTCAGCAACTTATCGTTTTTACCCTTTTGAGCAGTCTATAACCTCGCGCTCGTGGATTTACTGCAATTGGATGCTCGATAATCCCCTATATATTACTTATCATTTTCTATACTATTTCCATCCTTTTCTTCTTCTTCGGCACGTTTTTTTGCTTTCTTCCGAGTCGTAAATTGTATTATTGTGCTTCTTGACCATTTTGTCCGTTATCTTGACGTCGTAGCAACATTTCTCTCTCAACAAACCTTTCGTTCGCATAATCGCGCTTATCGACATAGTCTAAGATTATGTGGGCCGGTTGATTTGATTGGGGTTGGAGCATCGAGAAGTCAGTTTTATATTGTTACTGTATATGAATTTGAAGAAACATTTTAAAAAATTTCATAAAATTTGAAGATATTTTGAAGAAATATCCGAAAAACGGATTTGAAGAAATTTGAAGAATTTTGTCGAGCGAATTTGAAGATTTTGATTTTTAGGATGTGGCAACACTGCTCCAGTGCTTCATTGTTGAAGGGATTATCAGTATGTGATGTGTGATACGGTCGTGTGTTGTGATCTAATAATCTTCTCGTTCTCGTCAGTGTTCGACTGATATCTCATTGTCGTCAGTGTCTGACTGCTGTCTACATAAGGTTTCGACAGATTCTTATTTTAGTATGCGAGACCTAATTTTACTGTCGAATATTGTGACTAACCTCATTTCAATAAGTGTTTGATAGCGGTCTGCATAATATTTTCACAAACCCTTATTGACAAGAGCTGTTCAATTATGCAGCTGTCAGCATAGGGACAGACTCTTATTGACAAGCGACAAGGGCTGTTTGACTTCGTAGGCTGTCAGCGTAGGGTTTCGATAGACATTCATTGACAAGAGTGGTTTGGCTTCGTCAGTGTCGACATAGGGTTTCGACAGATCCTCATCGACAACCGACAATATCTGTTTGGTTTTGTAGCTTGACAACATAGGATTGCAACAGACTCATCGACAATCGACAAGTGCTGTCTGGCTCCATCGCTGCTAGCGTAGGGTTTTAACAGATCCTCATCGACAATCAACAAGAGATGTCTGGCACCGTCGCTGTCAACGTAAGGTTTTGACAGACCCTCATCAACAATTGACAAGAGCTGCCTGGCTCTGCCGCTGTCAGCGTAGGGTTTCAACAGACCCTCATCGACAAGAGCGATTTGGCTCTATAGCTATCGACGTACAGTTCCAACAGACCATTATCGATCGACAAGAGCTGTTGGGCTCCGCAGAGCAAGATTTTCTTTATTTATTTCAGTTAAAAATTAAATTGTTATGTAATTCATTGCTGATGAATTCACAGAATTTAAAGAATAGCTATTTTCTTGCAATAAACCACTAAGCATGCATTCCGTTTACAACATAAAACGCTTGGACTATCATCAAATTTCAGAAGAAAATACTTTTATTAAATGGTTGCTTAAAGGGTGTAAATATTCAATTTCTAGTAGAAAACTGATTGAACAATTTTTAATTACATTGATTATAGGAAAATGTGTACCACTATAAAATAATAGTATTTCCGTTAAAATGTAGTTTAACTCTACTAAATTGTTTGTCGTGTACTGTAGGGAAACAATGGGAAAGAAGATACCACGAGGAATCATCAAGAGATCTTGGCATATGGATGTGGACATTTTCTCAAAAAAATTCCAAGTTCATCGACAGCAGTTTCAATACAACACTTTATGGACAGCTTGAGATTTCTCGATTCTCTTCCTTGAGATTAACTGTGTCGATAATGGAAATAGAATAGCCAAAATTTGTCTTCTCAATGGTAACTTATTACCAGTACTATTGTTGCTCACAGACCACAAAAGGAAAATCTGTTGTTTTTGTGAGTCCATAATTAGATATACCGTAATTAAACAGCATATCAAGACTGAACTGGTATTCATGTTTAAATATTCTGATATTAAAATAACATTTGTAATACTTGTCTCTTGTTGTATCAATATCCAAATAGTGAAGCTCATATGAAGTATAAATTAATATAATCTTTTTTTTTCTTACAGAAAAGATATGATACAGAAAAAAGAATTAATCAATCTAAAATCATATCTGAAACAAACATTGCAGGTTAAGTCATATTTCTACATTTTAATCATGAAGTTTTTAACGCTGACTCTTAATTTTTACATTAACTGGCCTCGTTACTTGTTAAATTACAAACAACAAAAAATTTCTTGCCAAAATATTAAGCCAAATCCAATATGTTAGCCAAGCAAAACTCTACAAAAAAACTTCTTCTGTTTTATTGGATACGGACCGTCACTGTGTTGTGATTGGTTCATTCAGTCATCATCAATCTACAAAAAAACTGGGCGTGCCAGCGACTAGTTCCTGTAAGTAGTAGTATATCCGCCCGCTCCGAATCTTAGTGTTCGATTACCCAAATTTTCGATGTGTCCGATGCCAATCACTTCACAGAATAGACGCTCTACTATACAAAGGATTTCAGAATTACTATAAAATTCTATAAGTTCCAATCACTGCAATTTACTAATTAAAATTAGTTTGGAATCAACTACAATTATTCCACGTAATTATAATGGGTCCCAAATTAATTAAAATTACTTCAATTGTAACGGATATTAAAAAATGACTTTTTGTAATTGGAATGAATTTTCATTAATTACAATTATTTCGAGAAATTGTAATTTTCAATAACAATTTTGGACCAAGTCCAAGTCTGGACCATACATGGGAGGACTTGACATGAAATGTACTATGTAGGACTCGATTCTTGACACGGCGACGGATAGATCTTTTCATACTATAGAGAGATATATATACTTAATAAGACTTAATTGTGTCTGTGAGTAGGAAAACTAAGCCCACGAATTCTTCTAATATCTTTTCATTTGGCTAAAGAACGGTTTAAAAAATCGTAAATAAAATGGGTTGGTAAAGTGCCATTATTATGTCGCACCGATAGGACGTTGAGTAGAAACTGCCGACGAAAAAGATTCTATTGGGAAGGTGTCCTGAGGAGCTACAGCGAAACCCGAAAGCGTAAACATTTACGATTGCGGAGGATTTGGCCAAGGGAGGTAAAGCCACGAAGTAGTGGTGGAGGTGATGGCGGCCGGGCGAAGCGCAAAGAAAACAAACCAACCACAGAGCCAGTGCAGGCTCAACCCGTGCAGAAATAATAGCGACGACTTCAATGTAGCCCCCACTTCTCTTCATTGTGTTCTTATAGTTATAGAGTCGGTAGACTGTACCAAGTATTTCCTAAGATTTTTAAAATCCATTACTTACTGAGTGGATCCGTCGAAACTATGAATACGTTTGTGATTATAAACCAGATGCAATCTTTGAAACTGCCGAATGCTAATAAAGAAATATAATCAGTTTTAGACTTTCCGAAAGCTTAATGCTATTTATAGAAGTTTTGCGGTGTATTTTTAACTAGACTTAGCTTTAAATATAAATGTCAATCTCTGTACTAGTTACTATTAAGTACAGCATCTTTATGTGGCGGGTTAATTCTAACAGTGTTCAAATACAGATCTTTATTTTTAACATGAATACCGGAGCGTTATACGCTGTTGAAGTATCTGACACTTCAGTGTGTGATTCTTGTTACTGATAGATGACATTTCTAGATCCTGACCGTCATAAAATTCAAACTACGGCTTCACTACTCTACACATTCAGAACATATCCAGGAATATATGATGCTCGTTGGGTATATTTGAAAGGCTCAGAAGTGTTGATTTGCATTTTATGTAAGGTTATGTCAGCTCGACGATGTTGATATAGCTGCGTGTAAGGTCGTGACCCAAATTCCGACACATGTGCCTACTTCAGTTTTCATTTCAATTTCTGCATTTCGCTCTACAATATCATTGATTCTCATTAGCTAATAATTCAGAAGGTTATTTAGATACAGATAGCGATACTTATTGCGCGCTCTCCGATAAATCCTCCCGAGCTCTCGCGATTGAATTTATAGTCCCAAGTTTGAATTTAAGTTTGTACTTGAAGTCGAAGTTTACATTGTATTTCGTACTAAAGTTCAAACTTGGGACTATAAAGACAATATTATACATATATAAATAAGACTATCTGCAACTCGTGAAATGTTGGGTAACATTTTAAAAAATGTTAACAAAGCTACTAGTAAGGGATTAAGATGCAAAAATGAAAAAAAAAGTTGCGAAGTCGATCCTTGTACGTTGCTTCCTCACTCCTTTGGTCAATCATCCGCAAAGCCTCTTCCATAATAAAGGGATACTCTCAATTTTGGCTTCCTCATAGACGAAGCTTCGTGGATGACTAACCAAATGAATGCCAGCTGAAGTTTCAGAAAAGTTAGTGCGGGAATTCTATTTTTTTTTGAATTCCGGAATGTCGTTAAAGCCTATTCGCTATATTGATCTTTTCCAAACCAATATCAGGCACAACTGAATGTTACTTTGTTGCTGTAGAAAATTTTACGTAAATTAGCCAAAGTTGGAAAGAAATAAGGGATCGAAGTTATTTTTCAAATAACTTCGATTCAAAAATTCAAAGTCTAAACAAATCTGAACCTCTGTATAGATGCGGCTCAAATCCAATAATAAACATCCTCGAACATTTCCTTAGTTGTAAGGACATATTTAGCTTGATATCTCAAAATTTGCGAAGGCTGGAGCGTTTACTAACATTTTTCGAAAAATTTAATTAAACAAAGAGATAGTACTGAGTTCCTTGGCTGTACAATTCCAACGCAGCAACGCTGTGAGTCAAGTCGTTCTTGAATTATAAGTGTTCGAATGTTACAGCAAACTGCTCACACACACACAATATCAAACGTCCGTGATATTTCGTCGTGTGACAATTTAACTATTATATTCTATCGTGACACCTTTGTTAGCATACATAACAGAAACAATAACAGGATAACATAACGGATATTTCAATTATCTGTCGTATGAATTAATTTTCATTTTAACAGATGTTTTGACGCGCGGACATTACATTACGCGCATATTTTGTTGCGCTGATCTTTTATTACTCAGATATTTTGTCGTCCGATGTTATGTCGCGGATTTTATGTCGACGGATAATTGGTCGTGACACCGGCTAACTATGCCACCATAGCGAGATCTTGCAGACACGATAAGTTTACCGTGAATTCACGATTTGTTTCACGGACAAGTTGTATAGTTACTTTAAATTACCGTGACTTAAGAGGCAGTGATACTCCTCTCCCCCCGCAGAAATTTCAAAAGCTGTTTTCTCTGAAAAAAACAACACAGATTGGTCTTGCATTTTGAGGGAATACGCGGAAGGATGGTACAATTGGGCTAAGGGTCTGGCTTCTCAATCGATTCAGTCGTTTTTTTGTGAGAATTAAAAGAAAAATAGTGCGAGAGAGCCAGAGCTATGCCCGAGAGAGGCAAACCTATAGGCACCAACCCGTGTATACAAGGTACCTTGTATACATGGGTTGGTGCGAATAGTCCTTCCGATTACAATAATATTTATATGAAAACTTATATAAAGCAAAAGACCTTATGTAAAGCCTACCGACGGATGTGATTAGCATCTTCTTGGTTGAAATACGTTGTCTCATTGGATTTTGCATAATTACACAATGCGATTACGATTTTAGGAAAGTGGCACTATGTAATTTTGGTAAAGTATAAAAATAGATAATAATGATTGCAGGCTTTTATTATTACCAATTGTTACCAGTATAAATGTCCATGCAATCTATATCTAGACTTTTTGTAAACGATGTTAGCACAATTCTACTCTTAGTAACGCCGAATCTAAGAATAGCGACGTAATATAATCTGGAATTGAGGCACTTAAATGAGTCAGAAACCTGGTGTGACCTGAAAATTGTCAGGCTGATATCTGACGTCAATTTGATATTGCATCTTTATTTAATCGATTAGTTAGCACGACCACGAAGAGCCATGTGCTATGCAACTCTTTTTCTAAAACTATGAAATTGAATTCCAGAGCTTAAATCTTGTTATGTCGAATTGTAAAACAAAACTGAACTTGTTTACAAGAACTTTCCTGACTGTCAATTGATCCGTGAATACGATTACGACAATGGGTCATCTCACCATCAGAGATCGTCACCACCTTTTATTAATTCGGCAATTTAATAAACACTGCATCGTGATAAAAAAAAATTAAAGTTTCTACAGTCACTTCACAAACGGCACTAGATGGGTCTTAAAAAGAGATAAAGTTCCCGCTTCGCGCCATCTGATATCTGTTTTGTGTTATATCGAAAGCGGCGTTGAAACGTCTTCCAAGGAATCGTCGATAGTTTCTGATCGTTGGCCCGATAGTTTTCCTCACCTAAAAGATGTGCTAGCGAAAAACTTAGTGGCAGAAGTTACATAAGAAGCCAGAAACGCGCACACCCAAACTTTACCCGATCTCTTTTACAGTCTTGCTTCTACGAAAGATCCCAAAGTTTTAGGTTCAAGTTGCTACAGGAAAGCTGTTAAAGGGTGCTGAGTACGTCGACGTCAGAAAGCGGAAAGTGAGGAATAAGGAAAAGAATATTAATAATAGAAAGTGCCACCTATGTGACACATGCCATTCTAAGATATCGATAACGTTCGGAACGAAATAGGCACCTTAAGTGGTTTAAGTACTTTAAATGAGTTACAAACCATTTTAAGGTACCAATATTTGTTCCAACATTTTTCTCATTTTTAGTTTCGCCCGCGAATTTGATTTATTGTTGTTGAGAATTGACCTAAAAGCTCTAGCTGTTAAAAAAATGTTAAGCGGTCGCTTAAAGCCTAATTTTCATTGTTCATTTTGAACTTTTTTTTTGTAGTTTATTTCACTCATACTCATACGAGTGTTGATTTTTTTTAACTTCATTTTAAAAAAATAGTGCTACATTCATGCCGGAATAATTAATGTTATGAGCAAACCAAGGTCTTGTGCAGTATCGAAAATATTGTTACGTCTAAGTCGGACTGCTGGACGCCATCATAAGATTTTCACGCATTTAATTCGAGCAAAATAAATCTAGTATTATTTCTGATACTCTAGAAGACAGATATAAAAGGTTTCAGCTCACGGTGGCCCTCAGTAGTCAGGAAAAAATCAGAACAGTAGTTTTGTACTGTTTTTGAGACATCATAAGTTTTTCGCACTTTCCATTGGCGCATTCAATGTGCAGAATCAGAAGAGGACTGTTAAGGGATCTTTCCAGTGTGACGGTCCGAAGAATAGCCTATTTTCACGATTTTTTTTCGGACGGTTAATATACGCCGATTAGCCTGAAATTTTTATGACATATTAAGGTAATCATGAATGACAGAAAATATTTTTTTATAAGACGATTGTTATTGTTTAAATATATTTTTTTTTAATTGTTGAAATTAATGTTGATAAAAAAGATAGCCTTATGATGGACATCCTAGGGGTCGCAAATATGATCTGGAAAAAAAAAAAAAAAAAAAACCCCCGAAGGATTATTAATTAGTATACGATTGGCTATCGCGCTATAGAGGCTTTTTTTAAAATCAAAATTGACAAAATGGCAGAGGTTTGAACAAAAAGTACCGAATTTAGCCTTTTTTTTTTCGACAGTTTTACCTTTAAAAAAATGGGAATATTAAAGAAAAGCTTCCATAGCACGATAGAGAGTAGCGTGAACAATGTTCTCCTAAAATTTGAAAACGGTCGCTTGAAAACTGTTCACTGGAAAATATACACCGTTTTAAAAAATGTCGTTTCGAGAAAAACGCATTTAAAGTTTCGAGTGTGGAAATTTCATATACCTAAATTGTGTACTTGCGACTAATCGGCGATGCCAGGTGCAAAAAGTATGCCAACGAAGTATTTCAAATTTCGCTTAAAAAATTGAGAGGATGTTTTTGACCGTATATATTAATGGATGACCAGAAAAAATCGATTTTTTTTTGTTTTTCACACTGGACATTTTTTTTTCACGCTTAATGTTGCTTTGCACTGTTTTTATGCCACCAAAAGTTTTCCGCACAGAAAATCGAAGCGAAATAAATTCAGTGCCTCCTCTAATGTCATAGCAAATAGAAAAACCACGTTTGAGAATCAAGGACACCCGTGAGATTCAGTAAAAAATTTAACAACAATTTCGTTGCAGCAACGATGCTAACTTTCCCATAAATTTCCTATAGCTCGTTTGCAATAGTTACATGCTATTGTCAAAGAGCAAAAAAAAAAAATCTTTTTTAAGATTCAAAAGACCATATTATTTAAAAGACATCAGTACATAAACAAGAGAGATATCTAACAACGAATATCAGCAATTTGGGTCTGACTCATTCCGCTTAAGGGGAGGGAGTCAGGTCAAAAAAATTGATTTTGGAAATTCAATATCATCCAAATCCCATTGCATATAAAAATGCCCAATGCACTATATTGTTGGTACTTGATGAAAGGATTTTTTACTGTCGTCTGACTTGCATATGCTTTTCAATATTATCGTAAGCAAAGTTCTTAGGTTTTCCATTCTGCGCATGATTCAGATCAAACTGCCAGGCAGATTAGAATAGTTGACGTCTCATTTTCTTCTTCATGAAAAGATACACCGGCTAAATGGAGCAAATGTTAATAAAAGGTAATATTTTTTAAGTGACACAATTATTAATAAATAAATTTTTTGCTATTTTCTAAATCAGTGATTAACTTTGCTTTCAGAATGAAAAAAAATAGTTTGCTCCATTTAGCCGGTGTATCTTTTCATGAAGAAGAAAATGAGACGTCAACCATTCCAATCTGCCTAGTAGTTTGATCTGAATCATGCGCAGAATGGAAAACCTAAGAACTTTGCTTAAGATAATATTGAAAAGCATATGCAAGTCAGACGAAAGAAAAAAATCCTTTCATCGAGCACCAACAATATAGTGCATTGGGCATTTTTATATGCAATAGGATTTGGATGATATTGAATTTCCAAAATCAATTTTTTTTACCTGACTCCCTCCCCTTAAGAAATAGAGAAGTCGCAGCTAACAAGTGATTGATATTTCCCCGGCGACATACATAAGAAAATACAGTTGAGATAAATCGGTTGTGTGAAAATCATCACGACTAAATCATTTACTACAATAGAGAAGAAACACCTTGTACTTTCTTAACCGCATCACCACACGATCCACACAATACTCGCCTCGTAAACTTGCACTCGGTTTATTAAATTGTCGAGTTCTGACGGCGCCCGAGTGCAACGACTACTTTTTCCCCACGTCCCATACCACTACCGGTATAACCAAGAGTTTCGGTTCACCTTTTCCTCCAGAGGCTCTTGAAAGTTTTTGAAATAGATAGATAAGGAAGCGGGCGGAGAGACTAAAGGAGAAAAGTTATCCGAGGTGTGTCTGGTGAGCACGCAATTTTTCTATAGTTGTTAAGACGAGAAATACGAATATTGCCAACGTGGTATGGCGGCCATCTTATTAGAAGCTCTCGAAAAAAGTATGAAACATAACGTAGCAAGCAAAAAAGTTATAATTATGGCACTATATGCAAACGACTGTACTTACATGAATTGTCGATGGTACGTCTTACAAAGTTTAGCAAAAAAAAAGAACAATCCCGACTGCAATCTTCTACGATTAAATTAGTGTTTCGAATGTATGCAAACTTGCTGCCGTTTTGTTGACACTGGTAAAGGTAACCATACCGCTGAGTGCTTTAATTGTATAGAAACTACCCGAGTAAAAATTCTGATACTGGCGCAACAAGGGCATTATCAGGTAGGCCGTAATTCCTTATCGGGCAGTGTCAAGGCAACCGGACCGGGCCCGTTGACAAAACGTAATGTTGGGTTTGATACGGCCATGATCAGCGAGACTGTTAAGGCCATGATCCAGGAACTGTTCAGGCCATAATCGGGGAAATTGCTCAGGCCATGATCAGGATACCTGTTGGAGCCCAGACCAGACTCGAGTAAGGATCCTATCTGGAACTGTCCAGGCAGGAAATTCATAAATGAATTAAACCGCGTATTATATTTTTGTTTTTTTTTATTACTTTAAGCTTTTCAACTTAAAAAAACTTTCATATTCACTGCATATTATTTTGCGAGAAACACAGAAAGCTGAGTTAAAGTGTGCCAAAATTGCTCGGACTTCTCGATTGTAATGTTACCTTAAAAAAGCTTGCGAAATGAATAATAAACAATCAGAACATACATCTAGTAAGGGTCGAGTACGGTTTCCTGATCAGAATTGGTGCACAAAATGGCGCTGGAGTCAATACGGAATGATAATACGTATCTAATCAGGAACTTGTACGGCTTCCTGACCAAAGTTGGCCCACGAGATGGCGCTAGGATTAATACGGCATGATAATTTATATCTAATCAGGGCCGCGTACGGCTTCCTGACCAAAGTATGCACACCAGATGGCGCTTGGGTATTATCAGGCACCTCTCTCCGCACAAAATCAGGTCCCTGTAAGGCATTCCACAGAAAGGCAAGCCTTAAAATTTCCCGATCGCGGCCTGACTAGTCCTCAGGCACCCGTGATAGAATTTCTATTCGGGTAACCGCCCCTTTATTGACTCTGGTTAACGTCGCTAAGGTGAACGGCCTAGTTTCTGTCATCATTAGATGAAAAAACTCCTTTAACGCGTAGTTTGAGGCCTTCTGAATAAGGTTCATTCGGTTGAAAAGTTCAACCATTAAGGAATAATTACTAAATTATTGTTTTAATTATGGTTTTCTACTGCCGGAGTTACTGACACTGTTGAATCATTCATGTCGCCGTTTGTGACAACAATCAGTCCCCAGTTTCCGACACTTCGATATCTCACAGTCGAAAGGTGTCAGAAACTGTAACATAACCTGAGTTAGGTGACGCGCTTATTGACTCCGATAATTTATGGGGAAAAGTAACCTTGAGATAAACTTTTACGTATCAGATCGATAGTGTGGTTTTTTCGAAGGTAACGATATCACTTTTATGGTATTTTTATTGCGTCACATTTTACATTTGTTTTTTTTTTTTTGTGCATGTGTTTGTATTCGTGGGCATGTGTATGAGTGAGCGATAGGTCATCAACCGGAGTTCTTCAACCCGTTTTTCCTTGTCCGTGTGGTGTGTGAAATTTTCTTAATTTTGCAAATTATGTTTATATATAGTTATATAACAAAAAAATTAAAATAGGTAGTAATAGCAGACATAACAAGTTTCTCATTCAGTTAAAATCTTTATGGGCTGTTTGTATTTGATTGTTTGTTTATGAATTGTTCATAATTGCGTTTGCGTTGTTTTAATGTTACCAGTGTCTCTAATATTGTTTCTTGAGTTTTTGGAGCCTCAATTTCAGTTGTACAACTTTGATGGTTTAGAGAACTTCATTTCGTGAGTTGTACAGAGGGTTATGGTATTTAATATTTACTTGAAGATATAAATCCGAAATTCCGCATGTGCTTGAGCTAGTGCTTTCCAACTAGGAATGTCGCTCGGAAGCGACTAAAACGTGAGTCGCACCTCCGACTATTAAATTGCAATTTGAAATATTTGATAAAAATATTCGTACCTCTGCAATATTCGGCAATATTAAAAAACGCTCTTTAATTTGCCTATACATTTGTTTATATTTAGCGAAAACTGCAAATATAAATGTACCGTCGGTGTCAGAAACTGGGCTGTTTACCTTATTCCCTTTCTCACTAATCAAATCAGTGCTACATTTCGAAAAACGTCTTTAAATTTGTTAATAGTTCAGTTTATTATTTTAGAGCATAACTTTGATAACAGAATATGTTCTTAGCGTACAGAAACGTCATAATGATATCATTTAAATAAATATTACGAGTAAACGCTAATTTCCAATATGACTTTTCGTGATTGTTCGATTATGAGTGACTGTTTATTTTTATTGTTTGAAGATGCTTTATAAATTTAATAGCTCCATTTTTTATAGCAAAAGTATTCAAACGTTACAGTCATTTGTATGCCTAATGTGAAGTTAGGTTAGGATAAACAACCAAATAAAATTTTAACCACCAATAACATAAATAATCGCAGTGATGTATTGATAGAACTAATAAACTGAAAGATCTAACATTCGTAAAATCACATCGGATATCAACATTTGTCCATCGATTTTCATTTCCAAACGTAGCTGTAAATATATTTAATTCATGTTGCTGTCCAAAGTACCTTTTAGGATAGTCTATTGCACTACCAAAAACAATGGATACGCTTTAAAAAATTCAGCACTGACTTGAATAGTGGGAAGCGGAATAGCTACCATAATGGGTGAGATTGTTGATGTAGCATTTTGCCGAACGACTAGATCGTATCTCGATTTGATCGTATCTGTGTACATCAAATTTTGCATGGTATAATTTCGTTTATTTTGATAACTTT
Organism: Ephialtes manifestator; assembly: GCA_963970395.1. Taxonomy (NCBI): domain Eukaryota; kingdom Metazoa; phylum Arthropoda; class Insecta; order Hymenoptera; family Ichneumonidae; genus Ephialtes; species Ephialtes manifestator. The sequence goes on along the minus strand of OZ019982.1, from coordinate 10,760,457 downwards.
TTAGGATTGAAAATACATGTTCTTATTATCTTCAATAAAGTTGATTATGCCAAAATTATGTTTCACCCGAAGTACTCAAAGCACTTAAAAGGCACAAAATAACAAACGTTTAACCTGTAGAACCGCCTTAAGGAGATCCTGTTGACGCATGTTAAACACCTAACTATCTGTCATGAAAATGCTATGAAATGATAAAAAAAACTTTTTAACGAAATTATTCACATTAAGAATACTAATTTGGTTGTAAACGTTTGATATTTCTGAATAAACTCATTAGTAAAAATAGTTTCAACATGTACACTTATTTGAGTTTACTTTTCACGTGTGTTCATCGGTGCAGACGATATAGCTCGCATAATTCGGCTTCACTTAAGTTGCAATTATTAACTCAAAAACCTGTTAAGATGATGTGTTAGTGCTCGGTCGGTAACAAAAACTGTAAAACGTTGTTCTTGGTCACAATTGATATTTCAGACAAAAGACGAGCGGTACTGACTGCGTTTTGGTACTCTGCAGTCAGTACTTCTCGACATTTATTCGAAAAATCAACCGTGGCGACGAATAACACTTCCGGAAGATTCAGCTATCTCACTTGCACTTATGGTGATCTAAGAGAGACAGACGATATGTAACACATCACCTTAAGGTCACTTTTTTATTGTCTGAGCGTAATCGTGAAGTTTTGCCGATTGCGCAACGTACTTTTCATAGCTCGAAAGTTTATTTTACATATGTCAATTTAGCATCCAAAATCAAAATTCTCAGTAATTCGATCGGTGATAGACGCTCAAACTTTATATTTACGTTCAGAATTGCTGAAACTATAACCTATACATTTTTTCAGCGTAAAAGTTCAAACATGTAGTTTCCTTAGTACGTCACTATCGCAATCCCAAAATAACCTAAGACGACACGTCCTTTGTCTTATTGAGGACACCTGTAATAATACTAACTTGATTATTCTCGCCGATATTGATGTAGCTCACTGTAAAAGTGCTTTGTCTATATTCGTCGGTTCTACAAACGAAAAATCGGCAGTTGAATTCACGACCGAATATCCTCGTTTCCACTGACACTGCTAATATAACTTGTGCACGCCGTTCACTTTTCCGTAACTCAGTTCCCGTGGTTCGCACTATTACCAGATGTCACTTCGACGTAAATAAATCCTTTTGACGTAACGTACACCGTATCGTAAACAAAGACGAGAGGGAAAAAAACTATCGTAAATTTTCCTATCAATTACCAACGCGTTTGCGCGAACCGACGAGCGTGACAGGCTTGTAGATGCTGTCGACTCGTCATGGCGTGTGTCAACGCGCGAGTGTGTGCGAAGCTTCAGGATAAGCACGTGGATGCTCGAGGCGGGACCGAACTCGCCGAACTGAATTCATCGTTGCTTCGCAGAGTTGCCGCTGACTCGGCGCAAAGAGAGAGAGCGCGCGCGATTGGCTATGGGGCGCCGCGCGCTGATACTACTGCTGCGGAGCAGGCGCCGCTGCCGAGAGCGTGCCATCGACGCGACGTACCGTACAAAGTGTTCGGTGACTTCCTACTCGCTCACGGAGAAAATATGAGTTCACATATATACGCAACACACGTGTATACTATGATCTGGCCAAGAAGGACGCGTATAAACGCATCGTTAAATTCATTCGACGACGAGGAACGAAAATGGAGAGGCGCGTCTACTTCCGGCTAACGAGTCTACTCTGCAACGGATTATTTTGCGAGGCACGAGAATACAAAGGAAAGGCTGGTGTTTACAATTTGCAAGGCCCATCAACTTGGCGACCTTTATAGATTTACACAGCAAAAACGACATTGAAAATGTTGTACGTTTTGTGAAAAGTTTTTGTTCGCAGAAAATTTTCAATATAGAATAAATTTTATGCCAGAAACTTAAACCTAGAAATTGATCAAATGTTTTAGGTGGAATTAACAAAAGGCTTTTGTTCATTGAAACTGTTTGTTAATTTTACAGATATTTTTTTGTAAATTTCCAGTTTTGTAAAACAGAATATACACTTTTGACAAATGTACGGTTATACCGTTCATCAATTTTGACCTCCTCATCGAGAAAACTTTGTAAAAAATGAAAAATAATGTGCAATGCAATTCTTGTTTTAAATATTTTTGGCAAATTGCAATTTAGCAAAATTTTAGTCATCAAGAAATAATAAAGAAAATTTTTAATTCCTATATAATCCGAACCCTTCTACCAATCTCTACTAACTTGTGTATCTAGTAGCACTGAATATTATTCCGGTTAAGTACAAAATTTGAGCCCACTACCTGAAGTTATGTGAAAGTTAATGCAATAACGTCGATTTTTAGGCAATTTCAAAACTCGATAAAATCTGAACCGCTTTTGCGATTTCGGCCAAATTCAATACCAAACACCATTAAGTGTACTTGCACTTATGAAAAACTATTATTCGAGTTACTATTTGAAAGCAGCCGGTGAGTGGCCACCTTCGGGATAAATAAAGTAGCGTCCAGTCAAGATCAGACAGAATCGTCATTGATACAGCGAAGTATGGTAAATTTTACGAAAGTTAGAACGACCACGTTTTTTCTTCGAAAAATTAAAAAATTAATGAAATCTAAATTTCCACATACATTTTGTTAAAAATTGCAATAATCAAAGATGGAGTGCTGTTTCACTTGTGTGCCAAATTGCTGCTTAATTGGTTGAACGGTTCTTGTGTTATAGGCGTTTGAATTTTTGAAGTATTATACATGCATACATATACCACACACACACATATACATACGGACATATTTCTTACACTCTTTTTTTCGATGTTTTCGACAATTTTGAATGTGCTGACATAAAAATCTCGAAAAAAATGTTTTTCAAGAAAACCATTCTTTCTCTATGAGGAAACAAACTTATTTTTTATATTAGAAATGCAAAGATAGAAGTTACCCAATTTTTTTTCGGTAAAATTAACGAAAAGTTTAGCAGAGGAAAACTTTTGAAGTATAAATATTTAAAGTTTAATTTTTACTTTGAATATCGATAAAAACTGGGATTAACATCAAGCTAAAAACATAAAACTGTGACTTTACATACATTTTTATCCTTCTCTCTGACGTTTTATGTGTCGAAAAATTATTGTCAACTGGCTACAGAAGTCTATAAATTTATATTGATTTAAATGTCCAATAAAGTATAAATGCGCTGGGGCTGACTTTACGTTATGGAACCCTATAAATACATTTTTTATTTCTTCTGACTTAGCATGAATAAAAATATATTTTCAACGGGTACTGAGAATCGATAAAAAAAACCATAAGTCTTATGTAGGGCTGTCAGGCCCTTAAGGTAAACGGCCCAATGGCAGGACATATCCCAGTGACTGGACGTACTGGGTATGAAAGAGAGACCGAAATACGATTTTCTAGGTATGTCCAGTGATTAGGACCTTAGTATCAAGTGTCCGGCGATTAGTACATTTACCTTACATAATAATTCTGCCTGACTTGCGAAAAACCAAAAATTGTTTTAACAGGATTTGATGACCCATTATTCTATATCGCTTCAATTATCCAAATCATGAAAATGGCGTTACCTTGACGTTAATCTAGTAACCCAACAAATATTATTTTTGAATTTTCCGGCTCGTCATGAATATAAAAAAAATGTATATTTTTCATAAGTTTGGATAGCCCATACGTTTCTATACAATTAAATCCGTCCAGATGATTACATAGGGGACACAGGGGCAGGTCGATTTTTCAGTACGAAACTTGCCACACTTCCTCCCATGAGAAATAGTATATTATGTAACATGGGTGTAAAGGACGGTTTTACGCCCGCGTGCTGATCACGCCACCCGAGGGCTGTGCTGATCAGCACAAGGTCGTAAATCGTACGCCCGCTTTGCATACGATATTTTTTGCAATAATATGCGGAAAATTCGTGCATGTAAAATAACTTATTATACCGCGACAAATCAAGAAATTATTGAAGTGGAGTGCGAGGTAGGCGCAGGTGCGGGTACAGGGCTGCAAGCCTTGTTGGGGGTGCAGGGGGCGAAGCCCCCGCCCGGGGTCGGGGGGGGGGGGCATAGCCCCCCCCTGCAAAAAATACTTTCCTATTTGAAAAAAAAAACGAATATTAGCTTTTAACGGCAAAAATATATTTTTTATTTCATATTAGATTATATCAAAATATATAAGTGACACAGGAACAAAAGTATTGTTCAATATAAATAATTATAATAATAATTATAAGAATTATAATTATAAGAAACGAAATCTAACAAAATTATATATCGGATATTATCGGTAGAATCGGCAAGGTAGAATTTGAAGCATCCGAAGTATGACCCTCTCGTTTTCTTTTTCTTTGTATGAATCGGATATTTAAACACAAAAATCCGAGTTTTTCATTTCACGCCCGCATTTTTGGACCCGTTTAAACGCAAAAAACCCAATTTTTTATTTTACGCCCGCAAGTTGTAAAATCGATTTTTACGCACAGTGTTGAAAAAAGTAGCACTTTACACCCGGAATATCGAGGTGTAAAATCGAATTTTACGCACACTATTGCAAAAAGTTAATTTTTTGTTTTTAAATGATGAGCAATTTGCACACAGCGTATACTTTTGTACTATTCGATACCACGAATAGTCGCGGCCATTTAGGATTTTCAAAATTGGACAGAATATACCCAATACATCATGAAACACACAACCTCCATAACAATGTTGTAAATCAACAACACAAACAATTTTGAAAAAATGCCAAACAAAGTGGTCTGCTCTGGTCTTTCCTATAGTAAGACGTTGGTCTTCGCTTAACGTTAGCGCGTACCACCCTTATCACATTGAATTCTCTTTTACTCTTCACAAATAAAAACAGACGGACATTTTTCTCAATGTGATTTCTGGACCTTTTTGGCATATTTTGAATCCATTGGAATTTTAATCTCGCAAAGAAATTATACCATCACAAAACTTCCTCTATCTGGAAGGAAAATTATTTTTAACGGGATTTGAATCGATGAAAAGGTCATTTACATCTAACCATCTACGCTGAAAAAAGTTAGCGGTATCTCAACGTTCAGCTGGGGCTCTTACAAATTGATTTTGATTTGTTCTAATCCATTATGAGTCCAAAAATGGTTTTCAGAATTAGAAAGCGAACAAAGGCTCTGTAATTCCTACATATACCTTAACATTTTTCGATGGAACCGCTATACGGTTTCAATCCCAACAGACTTGAGATTTTAGAGTTGAAGGACGAACAAGTTCCGTAAAGTGTCGGCCATTTAATCTGTTGCCTTTCGAACTTTTCATTCTATAAAATTACTTTTGATTAGATTTTATGTTGCAATAGTTCGGTTAAAGTAATATAATTTCCAACGTTTCATATTTCGGAATACTCGCTACTAGCAACTAGCAACTGTTTGCACTTAGCATCAAATTTATAGTCCCTTTTGAAGTCAAGTACAAAATAACCTGGCAAATTCGATCGTTAGCACGATCGTAAGTTCAAATTCAAGACAATAAATTTCATTTCAGTTTCAGCTAATTGTTATCACAGTGATCGTAATGATTATTTTTTAAAACTGGACTCCGTTTCATTACAGTGTAAAAGGAAACTTAATCATCAAGTGCATTGAAAATGTAGAAAACGTTTTTAATCAAGAAGGTTTTCCCTTAAAAGGTTACAGTAATAAATCGTGCAGTAATTGATAATCTTCGATTTCCAATATATTCCATTCTGTATAAATGGCCTATGGCTGTACCTACGAGCTTCTGGGCAAAGCGGATGAAAAGGGTGTTTACGATATCACGTGTTCTCCGAAGGTGAAGCGCGTGCTATCTGTTGCCCATAAACATTGCGGACGAATGGCTTCTCTCTTTCCGTAAGACGGAGTTGGCTATGTCTTTACATAGATACAGCATCTTCTCGATGCAGTTATCGCTTAAAGGTCCCTTGCCCTTTGCAAACTGCAGTCAGCTTCAGTTGCAGCGAGGCACAGGGCTGAGTGTAAGTAAATATATTGGTTGGTGCAGATCAAAGATACTGAACCCCTGTAACAGTCTAAATGGGGTATTGAATTTTTTATATATAATTAGATAATATAGATAATTTTTTGTCATTATTATTCTAGAAAAACTATTTTTTTAGTGTCTGCACTGGTTTATTTTTTTAAGATTTTGCTGTTATCACGAAGTACTCCAGTTGTTGTCGAGTTACACTTTTGGAAAGCCTAATCAGGGGGCCATCCCAGCCGGATTAAATTTCCGCTCGGGTATATTTTTCTCCCAATGTGGTTTATCAAAAACTATATATTTTTGCAATACAATTTAATGAAACAGGCAGGCGAATATCGAGAATACGTTGAGAAAGACGCTACTTTTCCTGTAATTTCTCGGGTGCAAAATACAAATTTTAGTACAGATTTTATTTAAATAATTATAGCATCACACCTGGCGCGGCCGGGGTCAGTGGCTGCCAGGGCTTCAGTGATTTTGACGAAATAATAGTTGGGCACCAGTTAGTTTTACGAAACAAACAAAATAATTTTATTTTATAATTATTAATTCGACTACTCGCAATTTCGTCGATTATTAATGAACAAAGGGTTCGATTGGATGACCCGAAACAGGAATAATGTTGCAAGAGTAAGCAGATGCAAGAAAGATCAGTGAACACAGATAAATTAAAGACGACTTACGTTAATGATAATTTATTGCAGATCTTGTTGTCGAGCCAAACAGTTCACTCGACGATTTTATGTGTCTGTCGAAATCCTTACACTTGTGGTTGATATAAATTTGCACTGCATTATTAACAGAACAATTATACGTCGAACGATAGTCGACGATTAACAATTACGAATTATTTTATGATAATTTAACGACGACAAAGTAGAGCGGGTCTCCTCGAGGACCGACGTGCCTGTCACAGAGGTCATCATGCAAGTGATTTTCAGTTGTCGATCCTTCTACTATTCGCTTCCGCGTAACACGCTTCGACTCGCTTTTCGTCCCTATTGGTCGATAAGGGTCGATATGATTCAACGCGACGCCGTCGATGCCAGCGTCTTTGTCGAACGGTTGAGTGTAGATATTTCGACGTGCTATTGGCGCTCGATTTCGACTGTACACGGCGCGGTTTTAGAGATCATTTGAATCGCATAATTTCGCGAGATGTCACGAGTACGCGTATTCGACTTATAATTAACGCTTAAATCTAACGGAGCGTTCTCGAGGAGTCGATACGAGATTCTGACGTCGAGGATAGCAAATTTTCCGTTTTCCGGTCACAACGTAGACGTATAAAGTCGCTATATGTAATGCGTTTCTGGGTTGAATGGTAGTTCTATATACCGAATGCTGGAACGCCATTAGAAAAACTGTTGCGAAACATAGGCCTTGGTCGTGCTACACCTGCTGCTGTTACAAACTGCCACTGCTGAGTCTGCTGCACACTCGATGGCAAAGCTGCAGCGAGTTTGGTTCGTTAACGTTAACGATACTGCGCATGCCCTCCGAATTCAGAGTGCCGAGGGTAGAGTATAATTGAATCTAACAACATTCACTAGAGAATATGTACCACGAAGTGTTTACTAAAAAAATTAAAAATCGTAACAGTATTTTTTGCTTTTTCATAGAGAAAGGTTTGTGTTAGTAACAAAAAAAGAAAGTAATTTTACGAGATTTTGATGTGCCACTCAGAATTATCAAAAACAGTTAAAAAAACAATTACCAACTAAATAGATCGTTATGCATGTACATGTACGTTGTTAAGACTACACTGAAAAAAAAGGTCATTGATTCAATAAATCGATCGTTTGTGGGCTGCCAAAAACAAGCGTTATAGACGTAATTTGAATTCTAATTCCTCCAATTCCATACGAGATCAAAGCAATAACTCTAAAATAAGCAAAATGATATTTTATTATTTCAATGTTAAATGTGATTGAACGAATAAGAACTAGAGTTAATTAAAAAATACTTCTTTTTGGCAGCCCGCAATAGAATTTCTTTTCAGTGCACCCTGGAAAAAAACTAGTTGGAGAAACCAATAAATGGGTTCCGAAAACCACTCAAAGGAGCTGATATAGCGTCAACTACTCAGTGGGTTATGACATCTACTCGTTGGTTATAGAAACTACTTGTTGGTTATAGAAACTACTTGTTGATTACAGAAACTACTCGTTGGTTATAGAAACTACTCGTAGGTTATAGAAACTACTCGTTGGTTATAGAAACTACTCGTAGGTTATACGAATCGCTGGTTGGGTATAGGAACTCTTTAGTTAGTGGCGCCACCTAAAGGCTGTTGGTGAAAACAGCACTGCGATTGGCTACAACTCGTTGGTCTTACATACTATTTTTCCCATAACCAATCGCGAATGCATCAGTTTACATTTCGAGTTAGTTGCGGGAACTAATTTGCGGTACAGCATATACTGGAGATGGTTCTCCCAACTACTTATTTTTTCCGTGTACTCCGGAAAAAAACTTATCACATTTCTGGCTCGAGATAGCAATTTTTTACAACTTTAAAAAAAAAAGTTTACATGTAAATGCGTTTTTCTTTCGTAAGTAAAATCTCGGGCGCATTTATAATAAAATAACTCAGATTGTTAAGAATTTCCAGAATTCATGGATAAAAAGATATTATGAAATTAGCTGTTTCTTTAATGTTTGGTACATTGGACGAAAATATGGTACGTTAACAGTTAAGGGTTAGGCCCGACTTGAGATTCAAAATGACAAAAGATTAAAGGCTTCAAATTTTACGAAATTTTGACTTTTTTGAAAAACGTCTGTCCGCACCCAAAATCTTGCAAATTTGAACATATAGGGCTGAAGTTTTCTACGCAAATGACGTTTTTGAGAACATTAAGCCAGGGTTTTTGGCAGGAAACGATCGAGTGGTTCAATTTTTATGGGGAGTTAAATATTTGGAAATAAAATTAACAATCTGATTAAGCAACTTTACAAAATTTTGCAGAAGACAAGACAAGGAATAGGCGGCACGGCCGCTGTCAACTATATGAAACACAAATTTGACCCCAGTCGCAGAACCAATCATACGACGAATAAATCGACATCATTTAATTTTGTGACACATGACCTTTTAACGGAAGGATTACTAAGTAGAATTTTGTAGATTGCTCTCTGAGTATGTTATCACTAATAAATATGTCTTCTTATAGAGATGCGCCTTTAAAAAACGTGAAAAATAATGAGTAAACAATGTGCAAGGTTCTACTTTGCATGAATTATTGCTATGAATTATTTGAAGATTGTATAACTATTTTAAAAAATATATAATGAATGGAAAATGCTACTTTTTGTACTATTTTCCAAGTATGACACGACCGATTTTTCTAAACCTTTCACTAGCTATTAATCTCAGAATGGACGGCAGATGCATTAAGGAGACACGTGCTATTTTGACTCCATGTGGAACGACGAGTGGAATGGTCTATATAGAAGGCGAGAAATAATAAATACGTCTACTCTAAATAAAATTACATTGATTATACAGCTTCCCGATGAATTAGCAAATTAAATTTAGTATATTTACGCATACAACCACCAATTAATCCTTTTTAAAAAAATCTTTCTAACGTAGAACTGTTACAAAAATTCTGAAAGTTAACAACATTATGGCATTGTGTTAATAAATTTTTAAGAAATTATTGTTGGTGAAAAAAATAACGCAATGTCAAATGCTTTTTATAAGTTCTTGTCGAAATGAAAAACCGGAAAACACGGACCGGAATGAGTGGAGGTGGCTAGGCAGGACGGATGGATCGGGGAGCTTGTACGGAAAAGAGAATCACGGAAATGCTGCGGAGAGAAGCCGTCCGTAGCAGGAGGAACAATGCGTTCCGGATATTAACGTCGTTCACGTCCGAGCCAGGCCCGGCGCTGCACTCTCCAACTCGATGGCAAACTGGCTAACTGGCTGGTGGCTCGGACCGGTAATACTCCGTCGAGATTATCGACAAACTGACATAACGAAACGTATCTCTGGCCTCAAGGCAATGAAAATTTTCAAACTGCCATTATCGCACGTCTTAACGACTAACATACACAGAGAAAAAAAAGTTTGAATTAATTAAATCGATGTACACCCTCGTTCAAACGGGTTTTTAGTTGGTGTAATAAATATTTTGGTTATCGCAAATATGCTTTAGACAACTGAATCTAATAATTATTGAAGAAAATAAACATTTGCTTGTCCTAACGAAAAAATCATTGGCACGAGGGTGCACGCCGATTTAGTTCATTGAAACTTTGTTTTTCTCAGTTTAAGTCCGTGAGTCTGGATACATGAGGATACATAGTGAGCAAACAAAACTTACTTAAAAAAACATATCATTCATACGATTGTTTAAAAAAAAGTTGCCACTATCGTATTCGGAATACGTGACTTTCTCATTATGTTTGATACTGGCGTGAATTTTTTATCGTGAAGTTAATGGGATAGAGTGATGAATTACACGAATAGAAATTTGAAAATTTTATACATTAATTGTAATATACATTTCTCGGTGTAATTTGTTAAGATCGGGTTTTTTAATTTGAGTTCTAGCGTGTGCGTGATGCTACGAGACGTACTCACGAGGTGGCGCGGTGTGAAAACAGCTTTGTATCATTATCTCTCGTTATGGTGGTATTGTTGTCTTTACTGTGACAGTTTGACAAGTTGGATTTACATCTGGGTAATTTATATATCAAAGGTTTCCAAAGTTTCGTTGTATATCCGGTCTCCGCAGGATTTAGAATTCTAAAAAGTTGGTGGCTCGAGGTATCTCGTAAATCTCGAAAATATCGCAGTCATTGTCATCGTTTTATTCGTCCTGTGATTGGTCGGCGATGTCGTCAGTCAGCCACACTGTGATCGAGACCAAGATCATGCATTCATTTTTTTTGTTTATGTCAAATGTAAATACTTATATAAAGACACTCGGGCGCTTAAGCTAACCTTAGTTCATGTAAACTGCTATAAGAGCCATAAAAAATGTGATACAATACGTGTGTGAATACTTATAGTCTCAACTTTATTAGTGTTTACAACCTCAAATCTGCTTATTGTATGCAATTTTTAAAATTTAACATTTGGTCTGAATATTTCTAGTATATACATTTTTTTAACTTGTAAACCGCCTAAGGTAAGTAATAATAATTCTATTTTAATAAACCTGCAACACAATCCATATTTCAACTCCATAGAAATTTATCAAAACTGATGATTTCAAAAATTTCATGCGAGTGACTGAAAAGACAATAAAATCTTCGCTGTACTGAACCACTCATTGTTCACTGCTCATTTGCTGGTAATTCTGTCTGTACGTGTCAAACCGAAGCATAATAACTTCACTTCACTCGGTGCGATAACGGAAGTTCCATACCCTGTGAAGAAAATTTTTGTACAATACTCGTCGGAAAATCTTTTTCTTGATTCGTACGATTGAAACACTCGCCTTCAGCTTGTGCTGCAACTCCACTCGTGGAAAAAAGTTATTCCGCACTTGTAACGTAATATGGTATTATATATATCGGACCATGGTAAAAAAAAAATATTTTTGTATAATTTTCTACATAACAGTATTCTGTATTCTTATCAAACTTTTACTGCGATTCACAACTTTTGACAATAGTTAATGCGTTTTCGGACAGACGGATAAACGAACAGACTGAAATTAATAAATGTTTTTTTTTTTTGGGGTCCAGGTTCCTCAAAACTTGTATTTACATAAAAATCTGAGTCGATTTTTTTCGATTATAATACTTTTTTTTATGTTGCATTTACCCCCGTCTGCAGGCATTACGCCTATTGCAGGGTCGGCCCGGATCAGTAGCCAGTCCCCCCTGGGGGTCTGGTCCGGATCAGTAACCAGGCCCCCATGCGGCCGCATCCGACTTCCCCCTCTATATTTGCCATAGCATTTCTCTCGCATTTGCCATAGCATTTCTGCTATGGGTATAGGGAAACTGCGGAAAGCCTATGCCGATATAGCCGGTCTTGAGTTCGTCTCCCGGCACCGGAGCTACGTCATGTTTCGTCGAGAACGTAAACACGGACTACAGCTGTATACATGTGACCCCCACAGGTAGAAATACCTGTGTGGGTCTCATGTATACATCTGGAGCTTCATCGCGCCCGTATCAAGAGTCGCGGTAGCGACTCGACGCCAAGTTAGAAAAGAAATTAATGTTGCCTTCACACTACGATTTGTCTGTCGCTACTGCTACTCTATTTATTCCGAAGGCGGCCACTCACCGGCCGTTTTCAAATTATAACTCGAATTATATTTGACCACACGTCGAGAACGAAAGATGTGTCAGGTTCAATATTTTTTATTTTTTTTTTATATTTTCGACGGAACCGGGAATCGAACCCGCGACCTACCGATGCTCTGGACTAAAGGCCAGTACACTGACCACTAGTCCATCGCACCGGTTTCGATTATAATACTTTCTCACATACAAGGTACGTGTTGAGAGAGTAAAAAAATAGTATGAAAAGGTTACAAAATGCACATAACACTGTAAATTTAGAATTTTGTACAGCCATCGTGATATTGCGACAATAAATATAAAGGTTCTATTTTGTAAGCTTTTTAAAAATGACCATCCGAAAATTCTCGAAAAGTTTTACCACCATTCGAACTCTATTTTAAATGCACAGTACATTTTAATTCCATGAAGCAAAAAAGCATTTTCATGTAAAAGTTAAAAACAGTACTATGCGATACAAGTGCGAGAAAGCGACCATTACACGCAAGCTGGGAAAATGATCATCCGAGCCGCACGAGTGACATCAGCTTCACAACTATTTTTTGTAATAGATGAATGAGAAGTGCACTCGAGTTGTGTGGGAGGGGTCGGGCTCAGGCGGATGGGTTCTAAGAGCGAAGGCCTTGTGGAGGTTTCGGGGGAGTAAGCACCTCCACCCCCTGTCGATAAAAAAAAATCTTAAAAAATTGTATTTATCTGAAAGACCCAAAAAAACAAATGCATAGATAATTAAATGAAAGGAAAACGATGCGTTTTCCGCTCATTTATTCTCGCTTATTTTGTGAAGCGAGACGATACACGAACGACGATCTGTGATGTCGTCGATATACGTATCTTACGCAGAGCCTGACTTAAACTGCAGTTTTAGGGTTATGAACCCAATGTCGCGACTGCACGGAGAGAAGACATAAAAAGAGGACAACAAAAATCGTTTCGTTAGGCTGGCAAATCTTTTCTTCGGCTGACAAATTAGTTTTGCTATGCTGACAAATCTTTTTGCTGGGCTGAGCAATTTTTTTGTAAGCTTAACGTAACGATTTTTGTTGTCCTCGTTTAATGTTATCACAACACAGAAATTTCTCTCAGCGTGCGAGCGGTAAGTGCTTTTACAGGAGGTGTGCGTGCAAGAAGTAAAAACGGCCCAAAATGCGCATGCGCAACCTTATTATTGTATTTGAGACTATAAAGCGCCGCTTATGCCAAACTCTGCAGGTACGGAATGTAACACTTCTCATACCTCCGAATTTGCTTTTCATACCTTTATTTTGAAAACTGTCCCATATTTACGAAAAATTTCTTTCTTAACGAGAAAGGCGACTAAAGAGTTGAATTAAGATTCCCAGCTCTATTTTTTGGATCATTACTATAAACGCTCAATTTTTAATAATTCAGTACGGTATCAAAGATTTTCTATTTAAATGTGAGAGAGACACCGGATCGGATTCGGGAAGTCAGTTAACTAAGTTATCACTTCGCGTGAGAAAGCAGGACATAGGGAATAGAAATGGCGATGGACGAGATGTGTTCAATTGAATTTGCGAACTCGATTCCACGTTTCCCTAAATCAAATCTAAACTCTGCGCATGTCGCACGAGTCCAAACGGACGCGGTTCTCGTCGTCGTCGTAATAGAGGGTGAACCAGAGAACTAGAAGCATCAAAACCTCTCGTTTCTGGGTCGCTCATGCTAGTTCTAATAGCTAGCAGACGGGAGACCAGAAGTCATTGACGCTATATCTCATAATACTGATTTCACTCCTGTTCCTGCTATGCACTGCGGTCGAGTTCGAATAATATTATCGCGTGTCCCTGAATTATGAGACGCCAGGCGAGATGCTATAACGGTGCATCAAGACATAACTGATCAATGGACCGTATACCGAAGTGCACATAACTGGTCAGTCTACAGGCTTGCAAGGAATATACTATTTCAAATCGAGAACGAAGATCCATATACAGATAATTATGGTTATCGAGAGAAAAAAATAGAATAATTTAAAATATGAGAAGAAAAGGATACAAAGTAGCACATTGTTTTCTCATTATTTTTTACTTTTCACAAAGCTATCTTTTTGGTGAAGAAAGTAAAAGGACGTTGGCTTCCTCATAGACAAAGCTTTGTAAAAAGTAAAGTATAATGACGAAACAATGTGACGTATAACGATCAAGAGTCGCGGTCTCGACGTCAAGTTGAAAAATAACATTAATGTTGCCTTCACACGACAATTTTCTGTCTGACTTGACAGGGCGCTACTGCTACTCTATTATTCCTGAAGGTATTTTATTCACTCCGTTTTTTAGTTCCTTATTTTTCCGCCGAAATTCATCGAATTTGTTGGAATTACTGTCGGACGAATAATATACAGTTTTTCGTCCGGATAATACTCGAAAATCGTGAAAAAACATCGAGACGAATAATAGGTTATTCGTCCATCAAAAATTACAAATCGATAAAAAATGTATCAGGTCGGATAAAATATAGTTATTTGTCTACGAAAACTTGCACTTTGGTTAAAAGAGTATCAGAACGAATCATATTCAATTATTCGTCTACGAAAACTTCTAATTTGATTAATAACGTATCTGGAAGTATAAAATATGATCATTCGTCCATCTTAACTTGCAAATGAATTAAAAACGTATCTGGACGAATAATATAAAATTATTCGTTCATCAAAACTTTCAAAATGATTCAAAATCTATCTGGATGAATAATATACGATTTTTAGTCCATCAGAACTTCCAAATTGATTAAAAATGTATCTGAACGAATAATATATGTTTATTCGCCCATCGGAACTTCTGAATTGATTGGAAATTTATTTGGACGAATAATATACGATTGTTCGTGCGGTTTAATTTATTAATTATCCGAACGATCTGAGTTTTAATTGTTCGCGATATAAAAAAGTATACTTGTGCAATGACCAACCCCCCACTTTTTTAACAATCTCCGTTTGGTCAAGATTTCTTACTATTTTCGATAGGAGGCTTCCGTACTCATTCAATAAAGGAAACCGGTTTATGTGAATACGCGCCATATTAATAAAATGTATTACTATCACCGGAAAAATCGCCGTTACGATGTTATGATGCACATAAAACACTCAATTACGATCGTGTATAAAAATTTGGTTTCGCTTTTCTAACAATTTATCATTTAAAACTCTGTGTGCTACTAAAGGTGGATGAGATTGGACTGACAAGTTTATACTGTAATACCACTTTCCTGTGCTATCGATCAATCGAATTTGCGTCCCGTAATACAAGCGACAGGTTGACAAGTTTTTCGTGTGCGTCTCTGGGTATCCAAGTTGGGCGCGTCGACGTTGTAGTTGTCGCAGGACGAAGCTTATTATTGCTAGCGACGGAAAAGAACTGAGAGACCTTTTCGAGGTTGGATCAGGCAAGCAGACTCGGCGATACGAACGTGAACAAGCTGCTGGAGGAAGGATCGCAAACCGAACGTGATACGCGTGACATTTCGACACGCCCGCGAAACTTGTCGCTCATGGGAGTTCCCTGCTTGTTGTATCTCTAGTATAACAAGAATGTATCGTGCTCTGAGTAGTAGCATCGTGGCCATCCGTAATACCCATATACATATAAGGGGGACTGGGGCAAGTTGGAACACTTTTGGTTTGCCATTTTTTACTTTCTCATCATATACAAAGTATGTAAAAAGAGAAAGTATTGCAATAAAAAAACAGTCACCATCCATATTTTGGTTGAAGTGGAGGTTTTAAGTGTCCTAGATATGAATTACCTCTCTATATTATAGGTGATAATATAAGCTTTTAGGTTAACAAGTTTTCTAGGAGCTCCTTCCAATGGTGAACCGCATGAAACCATTTTTAATACTATAGTAATATGTTAACTAATGTGTAACTAGTTGAGTTTTGATTGTATCTTTCTGTAAGTTCACGATAATTTGTATGATGAGTAAAAACTCAGAGTGCCCAAGAGTAACATGGAACGATCAAATTTTAACGTGAATGTTTCAGCTGGCCCCGTGTTTCAACTAGCCCCGGTCTCCCCTACGTATACTTGTATGTGTACGTATGTGGTCAACTCTCGATGTGTACCGTCGCCTCCTTTTTATACGTCCAACAGCGTTAACTGCACACTGAGAGACTTCATGTTTGCGTATTCTATTCATTTCGTCGTGACCGCGGCAACTCGTATGTATAGGGTGATTCAAAAACGCATTGAAGGCTTTTCTGTTTACTCGAAGCGGAAAGGACATTAGTAATAATAATTTCATGTTAATTAAATTTATACTGCTAATTAAAAAGTTCGTCAAAATTAAAAAATAAGGAAAAATCTCAATCCTCTAACTGCCAACATAGCATATTTTTTACAGTCACGAAATAGCTATTTTTCAGACATCTGTTTTTAGTTCGATAGCTTACGGATGAAAATTGAAACGGTGAATATTTGTAACAGAGATGTTCCAATATTTTTATTCAGAGAGCAAAGGTCGTGATGGATAAACGATTAATATTTTTATTATAAAATAATATTCCGATTTTTTTTTAACCCATGAATGTATACAAACATTGGGATATGAACTAACGAATACTAGAATTCTAGACATAAACTTGTCAGTAACTAACCTCTTTTACAGTAAGAACAAATGGAAATGTCGGGTTTAACCGCCTTTTTTGGGTAAAACTCGCGAGCGATTTTTTTTTAACATTACACAATAATAACATATCTACCACACAAATGCAAACGATTCGTCTGATAATGATTCAAGAAATCGATGACTATCAAAATATATCTCTGGGAAAATAACAAAATTAATATTGGGTCACACAACCTCAACATGCGTTGAGGTTGTGTGATTAGTCTTCACCTAATTAGTCTTCTTCAAAATAAATCATATTAATCGAAATTTTTACTTTACACGAAAAAAAAAGATTAGTTGCCATAACCAAGAAATGAGTCGACACAACCAATCGATTATTCTATTTCCCTTAAAACTCAAATGGTAATACCAACGATTCGAATGGTAATACCGACAATTCGAATGGTAATACCGACGATTCGGATGGTAGTCTCAACTATTCGAGAGGTAGTCCCAACGATAGGATTAGTTAACCTAACTAATCTTGCGAGAACTAATCGTGAATAGTTGAGGTTACTATTCGATATGGTTGAGGCAATTAATTTTTTAGACATTGTGTACAGCAAATCGAAAACGTAGTTGCCACAACCAAACATTTCTTTCCGTGTACTAGGACTAGGAAAAATTCCAGCACAGGAAAAAACTGTGTAACACGACCTTCATGCTACAATAGCAACAAAAAATGCATCTGTCAATATATGACAATTCTTATGAGAAAAGCAGACCTAACCTACAACGCTTCAAATATATATAAAATCATTATATATATAAACCTTTTTTGGATGAGCCAAAAAATTCAAGTAAACTCCATTGTTTTATTCCGCGGTACTTAACGATATGACTCAATACTCAATCTGATCACTATATTAATTAATTAATTCTATAAAAATTTTAAGTTCATAAAAAACGAACATTATTTTGGTTCAGACAAATTGGATCATGTAATCACAAAAATTATGAAAGAAGCTTACAGCAATACTTTACGCGTTTTTTATTCCTAAGAAAAATTGGATTTCGAGGTCAAAGACATAATTGCAAACGTTAAAAAGTTGACATGAATGACTTTCACTTTTTCAGACGACATTTAGTGATCACGGAGTAAAAAGTTCAACACTTATTTTGATTCATCCTGTATACGTACAGTATTCAAGACGATACTAGCAATCATTATTCGTCGCACGCGCAATTGCCGCAGCTCTCGACCCTGCATGACGTTTTCCATACATTCCTCCATATGCACGAGTTCCGACTTATTTTCGGCCCAACAGCTTACATTCTTTTGCCTCCTTTCATCCCAAGCATTTTTATATCATCTTCTAGCCTTTCACAAACAAGCATATTTTGACTAAAAGTGGAAGTTTCCTACAGCCTTATAAACCTGATGGCATAATATCGCGGGAAATGATGCGATTACGGCAAATGATGATACTTTATGTAATCGTAGTGAGAATCACGGGAACTCAATTACGAATGAAAAAAAATTGGCTGCTAGTTTTTTTTTCTTTTTTCTTCGCTGTCATTACGGAATTATCTTTTCTGGTCGATTCACGCTGTAATTGAAAGGCAAGAGGGGAAAATTCTGTGCACATTCCTCATGACACATGGGAAATCATCGTTATACGTTCCTTACGTTTCATCCACCCTCCTCTGTATTCGGCAAAACCTTCTTGTCTTATACGTGCCTGTCGCGAAGCGAGAATCTCACTCAGACTCACATCTCATTATTACTTTCCCGTCGACATTGTCACTGCTGTTTTCGTGCTGCATGGATTGACTGCGGTGAAACGTTTCTCCTGAACGTTTCTGCTACTATATACAGTTCTCTTTCTTATTATGTGTATGCGTGTCGTGTCGCTTGCGTAAGCATATGTTGGTCAAGGCAATTGGGTTACGAGCGAGTAAATCTTACGAGAGCACAGCGAGTCGAGCGAGGTTCCCTCTTTTCCTCTCACGTTCGCTGCGGGGAGCTTGAACGTTCCGATTCGCACGCGAGAGATTTTCCAGCGGCTTATCGTCGCGGTCCCACAACATCGGTGAATGAAACACAAGAAAATGCTAAAAGAACCGGAGAGTTACGAGATGCAAAATATTAAATTTAATAAGCAGTCCACGGACATGCAATTATTAGGTAATTCCAAAGTTGATGGATTCCAAACAGTTTGCTAAGTGATTCATAAGAACATTGAACTGAATGCTAAATACAAAGCTTCAATGATATCATTGCTGAATATAAAATAAGTAATAAGTATAGTAATAGGAGTTGATTCTAAGTGAAAATATATAATCCAATTCTAATTCGTGATAAAGTTATCAGCTCGTATATAGTGTAAATTGATGATTTCAGCATATTATAGAGAATTTCTGCTACATCGTAAATAATTGTTTCATTGGCCCACATCGACAAATGATTCAAGGTGGGACTATAAGTTGATGACACCGCTACGTTACGATACGATAATGATACTTTAAACCGATTTTCAATTTGTATGAAAATTATTCGTATATTTGGCATATATTTATTTCTAAGATAAACAGTTGTAAAGTATTGGAGTTATAATATAAATTATGTGGAGTTGTAAGTCACTACACGGAAAAATGAATTGGTTGTAGTAACAAAAGATATAGTTGAAACTACAAACTTAATGCTCTCACGCCGGATGACAAGTGTTTAGGAGAACTACTTTAGTTAGTTGTAGCAACAAACTTGCTGTACGAAGTGGTGTAGTCGGTTAGAATTCGTTGTTCTTCTTAGACACTATTTCCATAGTGAGACTAACTAGCCGACACTATTTAAATTGAAGTTACAGTAATTTACCAATACTATTTTAGTAGATAGAGTAACTGATCCAGTCTGTTATATGCACTCTTCACGTCATCTAATAATTAATATTAAATGGAATTACTTTTATATTATTACACTGACGAATCAGTTATTGATTGCAACAAATTCATACACAAGTAATACATAAGGTAAACGTCCCAATGGCTGGAAAATGTGTGTGCAAGCGAAACGGAAATACAATTTGCTTTGTATGTCCACAGATTGGGACCTGGCTGTTAATTGTCCAACAATTGGTAACATAGACAGAAATGTGATAGTGAAGGTGTCTACGTTTTGAGTTGATCTGCAAGAAAAAGTTGCTTTTAATTTGTTTGGAATTGGTTAAAGTACGAATTATATTGAAGTAACTGATCGAATCGTAGTTGAGACACCGACGAATTCTAGTCACGCCCCACACTGATCTGAGTTAGGTTAGGTTCGGATAAGGTTGCATCTCATAGCAGCCAACTTCAAACTGGTTAGGCCAGTTTTGTTGGGAGTTCTCTAGATTTCCTAATCCATAAGATCTTATGGGCATTATAAACTTTCTGATAAATGCGATGCCCGAAGATGCACCGAGGTATGAGACAATAGCGGCAAGTATCGGAGTAATGCGTCCCTAATATATCAAGGAGAAACTATATCATGAGAATATGTTTTGGGCTTTTAAATTATTAAAGAATTATAAAGAATCATGTTATATCAGTCATACTGTCCGAAACTGGACCAGAATAATGGAACTATGCGGGAAAAGATTGGAAACAGCGTTGCTATGGTAGACGCAACGTCCAGTGACGGTAATCTTACGATTTAAAACTTCCGATGATGCAACTTCCCCATAGGTGAAGTCTCACGATGAAGCTGACGCCACACATGTAATGTCTTACTTTAAGACTGATCTACCTTACAAGCTACCTTAACGTGGCCCTGACACCTCTGAGATAAGCCACAGAGTGAGACTGACCTTCGATAACTTACGGCGTATATAGAATTCATTATTCCAAGTCCCTTGCAACCTTTAAATGTTATACGGGCTTTTACAAAATTGCTTACTAGTGATGAATAAGGTAGGCCACAGTTTTATAAACATTTTTTGTACGTCATTTGTTCTTTTTTGCTTATCTATGTAACGAAGACTGTCCGTTTCATTCGAAATCTGTTTTGAATATACTTTCTCGATCCACCATAGTACAGTTCATTTTTTAAAATTATGTTCAGTAACTTGACCACTAACATGAATCACAAAAAATATAATAGCGTAGCAACTTTACTGCCGCCACACCACCATTAATCTATTTAGAACTAACTGGGGTAATAACTGTGTCAAATAAATTAACTACAACATCGAGGATATCATTAAACCAATGCTTGGTTCCGAGAGTTTACACTTTAAGGGGTAATATAAGAAGGAAATATTAATTTGCCTGCGTTATAAAAAATCACCATCACGTTTCATCCCATTGGGTAATCTTTACCCCAAGGCTGACCTTGCATTGTGGAAAGTGATAAAACATGAGTTGGCGAAGGAAGAAAGCCAACCTAGAAGCCAGAGCCCCGGGATCAGTGCTCAACAGATTTAGATTGGAGGGTTAGATAGATAAATAGATTGAGGTTTTCCTTCTCCGGGAGGGTTACAGTAGAACGGTCCTATTCAAATTCCGAATAGGGCGTAAATCGCGGTATTGCCGTCGTTGACCCTCAATAGGATGACCGGACTTGTCCGCACGTCCAATGCTTCAGAATCACGGAGGAATAAATCAAACCCATAGCAGCAGCATAACCAGCAGAAGCAGAGGAAACCTTTTCCAGTTTCTGAGCTAATGGCCGAGTCACCTCTCTTCCAGCGTATACTACGAGCTGGATGATGGGCATGAATGCTGCTGCTGCTGCTGCTGCTTCTACTCCTACTACTACTAGTAGAAGCCTCGGTGATATTACGGCAACGACGACACCGTCGAGGCGATCGTTATCGCACCGCATGACATAAGTGGCGAGGCACTGACCCGGGTTCCGTCGATGTGCCGTGGGCGCTGTCGCAGGTCCCCGTCATTCTCAGGGTCGTATACCACACATACCAGTTTAAACTGCTGTAGGTTACGGACCTATACACCGAGTGTAAACGCTTCCGCCCGCCTCGAATCTATAACCATTATCGCCTCCTGTCCGGATTATACGAGATACGTGGAGCCTATATGTACCAACGAACATACGCGGCTTGATTGGTATGACATGCATACGTTTGAAAATCAAGAACACTGTGCCTTCCGAATCACAAATGCCGTACAAGTTCCAACAGCTGTTAACCCTATCACGAACAAATTAACCCTACGAACATTAAGCGTTGGCAGGCTTCCATAAAAAATGGATGGGAAAGGAAGACGAAATAAAGTAATTTTCAGTGATTTTGACGCTGAAATTATGAAGTAAAAATATATCGGTAAGTGGCTGAATTCCTGTTTATGTCTCATATTCAGAAAATATTCGAGAATATTTTGATTTCCCAGCAGCCTTTATTAGATGTTGACGCACTGAGATAAATTCATGTGATAGAATGCTGAATATATCGAGTTTTATTTTGTAGTTACTGGCACCATACTTTAGTTGCTGGTTACCGCTTTTATTGTTGCGGGAACCACAAAAATATCGTTACCCTCTCAGGGAAACATTTGTATTCGCGATGCTCACGCCGGTGTCTTCCAACTTGAAAAAATATATACACGTGTGTAAGTCTTATACATACAATTGTGTAGTAGGATATACTTATTCATACACGCGTGCAAAGCATTCTTTTCAGCCCAAGTGACTGAGCAGTTGCAGCGCTGCTACCCGTTATGATCATCCGGAATCTAGGCCCTGCATCACTAATAGTAGACGGACACATATTTTGCAGGCTGTGGATTATGAAACTTGAAGTTTTTCCAATTTGTTTTAATAGCGAAATCTTTTCGATGTAAAATAATAGATTTTATATATGTGTATGAATTCCATTCGATAAATTGAAGTTGTGCCGTCCTTGAAAATATTTGGATTACGTTAGCAGATGTATAAAATGAATTTGCCAAAAAACCGAAACTTGGTGGCATAAAAATGGTTCAAACGAGAATACTTTCACGGAGAGCATACTGGAGTTAAAGTTAATCTTTTTTTTCTGTCCTTCCTAACTTCACAGTGTCACTTACCCTTAAAAGGTAGCCGTACTTTATTAAGAATTATGAAATCTTACACGTTTATAACATTGTAACTAGTCAAAAATGTTGTAATATCATAATTTTTTATGACTTTCCATAATGTATCGTTAAGCATTTCTTGTACATAATTTTTGGTATTTCCCGAAAATTTATCGAATGCTTTAATGTTATTTTCAAACCGTTCTTTTTTGATGATATCATCAAACAAAGGGAAAGCTACAACTTGAAGTTCCAGATTTAAAAAATTGCAAAACGTGTAAACTAGGAATGTTCGGACACCGGGCATTCGCCGACGACCTACTTTAAAATTCCACACGTCAGCCAGTCACTTGGTCGGCAGATATTATTTAATATTGACAACTTATATTATTGTCTGTTTTCTTACACCTGAAACTCAAAACATTGCGTGCACATGTCCGGCATTTAACGAGAAATGCCGCAATGCAGTTTTGTAATTGAAAGTTTTTGGGTCGAGACCTATGGAGGGAGGCCTCGTTTCAATAATACACCGAAATGGGGCATGGTACAAATTCCAGACCGGCGTGCAATCGGATGTGGGAGAGTTTGATTTATAATATCAGCTCGATTCTCGATGACATTACTACGAATAAATATACAGGTATACGAATGAAGTGAACGGGTGTATGGTCGCTAAAGGCATCGGTGGTCTTCTGCAATATCACGTGGAACGGTGCCCACAAACCTTGCTATCTTCACCGCCGTGTCTCGTTCAAGTGCTCGTATGCATGAGCTCATGTATATAACACAGACGAATCATTGATGCAGGAAATACGTTACTACGTTCGCTAGTATACGTCGATCACAAAGGGCAAATCACTGGGTGATGCTCAGACACCGGAAACACGGGGAGAATTTTTCAGGAATAACCTCTATAAAAATATGGGGGAGATCTCCATACAATAAGACAACTTAAAAAATACCGACATTTTGATGCTGGATTCGAAAATATAATTTTGAAATATTCTGTTGGATTAATTTGAGCTTGGGTTATTCAAGTTTCGAAATAATCTTCTCATCTACTATACTACTCGCAATAATAATTCCTATGGGTTATTTCATACTAATGGAATCAATTTTAACCTTAGAACTTTGAACATGGGTCGTTTGTGCCCGGGCCAAATGTTTCAACGTTCGGTATTACTAGATCCTCGCAGACGAGGGCCGGCGACCCCGCTGAAAAAAAAGTTAGGTTTAATTTTATCGTATAATTAAGAGTCCAAAGAAAGTCTATGAATTTTTTCAGATTTTTCAGACTTTACACAATAAAAGAGTTAAATAAGCGACAGACACGAACGACCCATGTTCAGAGTTTACGGGTGCTGAACACAACGACAAAGTTCTAGGGTTAAAAAAGACATGACACGTCAAAAGTCGAAGTACCGAAGGCAATGCTTAAGCCACCTAATTAGCTAGTGCTGATGGTGATTTTGTAGAGCTAACTTCATTCGTATGTCATGGGAACTACAGAGTCACACATCGGGTGTGTAGTGCCATTATCCGTTAGTCAGTGCGACACACTTACCCATGTGGGAATGCCGGTACTCTCCCCAAGCGGCCGGCGCCGCTGTATTTTGGCCCAGAATTAATGCAAGTACTAAACTAGCACCAAGCTAGCTGTACGGTGGCAGTGCTTGCCCCAATCAAAATCACAGCGGTGACAACATTGGAATGTTCACACGGTTCATACTCTTGGTGTCAATATTAGCCCGATATCGAAACGTATATAATGTTCTAATCCGACAAATAATTCTGTCTTGGTACTGGCAACCGGTGTTGGGTCTGATTCTGGAAAATATATTGGGTGGAATATATGTTATACTTTTTTTACCGATTGCCGGGGGTCGTAGCGGTACTGCATGTATACTGTAAATCATCTTTTTAGTTTTTCATCACATCAAACTATGTAAAAGAGAAAGTGTTACAAATTTAAAAGAATCGACTCAGATTTTAATGGAAATACGTCTTTTAAGTGTCCTAGATTCCAAAAAAGGCATTCACTCATTTCTGTCCGTCCGTCCGTCTGTTACTCTCGTGCTCTGTCTGTATCGTTCGAAAACACAACAAGTTTAGTAAAAAGCGGCAGTGAAATTTGGTGTGCCTTCTACACTTAAAATGTAGTTTTTGAATTGAAAACCAATCCAAAATCTTCACTGCTACTGAGATTTTACCTGAAATATGAAAAAAATAAATAAAATTTTGAATTCATTTTTGGACCGCAAGCTAATATAACAGTTATTATGCTTCGGACTGATACATACAGTGGCGGATTTAAGACTCACAGCGCCCTAAGCCAATCAATTAATGATTCCCCAAAAAGTGCCGATGTGTTTTTTTGATTTATAACACAACCTTCGTAGCTTGCTTGAATATATATGGGGCTTTCCACCGGTTATCGACAAGGTCGCGACCCTCATTTTTTTCTTTTGATATATTGTAGGGCAATATAAAAAAATACTCAAGATTTTTTTTTAGATTTTCAAAAAAATTTGTGTTTTTTTTATTACCTAAAATTTGATTTTCTCAAAAAATACGTCGACGATTTTTTTTCTTTTTTACAATACATTCTGTGTCCAAAAACAAAATTTTTCAGCCTAGACCCAGAGTGGAACGAGGCCTAGATTAGCAGCTAAAAATAAAACAAACTTTTTAAAAATGGAAAAAAATACCACAAACTTGAATCTCTCTAAAAGTTCGTCGATGATTTTTTTCAAAATTTTTATAGTAATTTCTCTGTCCAAAAACGAAACATTTGAGACTAGAAAGAAAATTGGGGGTAACAAAAAAAACACATTTTTTTTTAATCTAAAAAAAATTCTAGATTTTTTTTATATTGCTCTACAACATCTCAAAAGGAAAAAAGAAATACAAAAAATATGAGGGTCACGACCCTGTCGATAACCGATGGAATGCCTCATATATAAATGTACAGACCTACAATCTCTACAATTTTGAAAAAAAAAAAAAGTAGAACTAGACAACCAAGAATAGAATGTTTATTGCGTATTATAATTGATACCCACATCGTTTTTTTAATTCAAATCTGCTTTCAGTCGTTCAGCTCAAAGATGCTTTCTCAAGCTCAAAGTCGTTTTTCAAAATCTAAACTTTTCTTTACAACATGAAAAAAAAAACGAAAAAAAAGAAAAGCTGCCGAATTTGTCAGCTTGGCGCCCCTGACAGTTTGGAGCCCCTAGGCAATTGCCTACACTGCCTGTTACCTAAATTCATCACTGGATACATACAGATAGAATTACCAGAAAATGAGCAGTGAACAAAAATATGTGATACAGTACAGCAAAGAGTTTGTCTTTTCTACCATTCACATGAAATTTGTGAAATCAATCATTATGAAAACTTTCTATTAAGTGAAATATGGTTCGTGTTACAGATCTACTAAATTATTATCACTGATATTTAACAATAATAAATCTACTAACATTTGTATTAAATGCTGAATTTGAAAATTGCTCTAATAGATTTAATGTTGTAAACACTCATCAAGTTGAAATTATAAATACACCTATACTGGTTTCATTCATTATCAGACGACAAGCTAATTTAAAAGTTACTATGCTTTAGTCTAAGACATATAAACAGAATGACTAGCAAATTAACAGTGAGCAATGAGTGATTCCGTACAGCGAATAGTTCATTGTTTTTCCAGTCATTCAAATATAAATTCTCAAATAGTTGGCTATGAAAAACTTCTATTGAATAGCGTATACATTGTGTTGCAGGTCTACTAAATTATTATCACTCTTACTAAAGTGTTTTTATTAAGCAATCTACTAAAAATGTTCACAGTAAATTTTTAATTCAAATAAAGCATTGCAAAAACAGATTTGAGGTATAAACACTCATCAAAATGGGATTATGAATAATCATATACTCATCTTATAATAGTTCGTATAGCTCCCATAGCTTTTCATACCAAGTACAAATCAATTTGTCCTGCTGAGATCTCGTATTCACTATAACTTTTGATGTCGTTGATATTAAAATGACCGGGATGTAAATTCAACTTTCAAACAATCGCAGCGAAGACAATAATACCACTAAAACGAGGAAAAGCTTTCAAGTGTTTAAGTCCGTTTCACGTTGCGTCAGCTTGAGACCACGTCACGTTTAATTTATTGCACAAAATAACCTTGATAAATAACATTCGCTAAATAATAAACACGCAAATGTCATGTACGCCGAATTAGTTTCGCCTGAGAATGCATTTGCCTTCTGCTAGAGGGATGTCGGTAGCGTAGGCTGACTTGAGCGCCAACAACTAAGCGGGAGGCAGTGTTTCTGAGTTTCTAATGTATCCTCATACAATAGATTTGTAAATCAACAAATGTACACATTTTTTAAATTTATGGGCATATTTAACGTTGCTTTAAGGTCCCGAGTTCGCAATATAAAAAAAAATAATATCTCGGATTCTAGAGGTGTACATTATTTATAATCTGGCAGATCTCTTTGGATAGGTATTCTAAACAATATAGAAAAATACCAGAAAATGTACTCTCCTGGAACTAAATATTTATAATAAAAGATTCCTGCGGGCGATCTAATTCAGGTATTTACGTTCTTTATATCGTCTTTTCTTATTGTTTACATGACGTATACCTCCACAGATATTCTTAGGTGGTGATTGATATAGTTATTTACTGTTAGCAACTTTAATAAATGCTGAAAACACGAATTATGGGGCGACAGAGTCGTGTGAACCAAGAGGTACGGTAGCGCGTGAGAACCCCTGCCCGCGCGGCGAATCGACTGCTGAACCGCCTGTTAGCTTCAGCGCCATATTCTGTCCTTAATATCCATCTTCTATACGGAATACGCGGCTTAATTTTTTTATGTTTTATTTTTTATTTGAAATTTGTTGAAAAACAAAAATCGTAATTGAGACACCTCTAAATATAATTTGCCAGCGAATTCCTTCGGCACTGTCGATTGTTAGGTAAGCCTCTCGAGTTTAAGCCATGAAGACCAACAAAAAGTGCGATAATAAGCAGTAAGAAGCAGAAATTGACAGAAATAATTTTTTCAATTAAATACATTTTCTTTATTTTATTTTTTACAAGCCAAAGTATGTATACTGACCTCAATACCCACCTCCTATACGAAATTCGAGCCTAAATTTTTGTATGTTATTTTTTTATTCGGAATTTGTAGACTCTCTAAATATTATTTGTCAGCGTATTCTTTTAGCACCGTTGATTATTAGGTCAAACCCTCAAGTTTAAGCCTTGAAGACCCAAAAAAAAAGTGTGATAATAGGCAGTAAAAAGCAGAAATTGAGAAAAAGCTTGACTTACCGCTAATTATCGCACTTCTTTTGGGTCTTCATGGCTTAAAATCGAGGGGTTGACCTAGCAATTGACTGCGCTAAAAGAATTCGCTGACAAATAATATTTAGACGTGGTTCAAACGCGATCTTTTTTTTCATCAAATTCCGAACAAAAAGAAACACAAGAAAATGTAGTCTCGAATTCCGTACAGGAGATGGATATTGAGCTCAGTATGCATACTTTGGTAGTAAAGATTTTTCTTAAAATTGTTTTCATTAGACATTTTTTTTGTCCATTTCTGCTTCTTACTGCTTATTATCGCACTTTTTTTGGTCTTCATGGCTTAAACTCGAGGGGCTGATCTAACAATCGACTGTGCCAAAGGAATTCACTGGCAAGTAATTTAGAGGTGTCTCAATCGCGATCTTTGTTTTTCAACAAATGTCGAGTTTAAAAAATTATAAAAAAATTAAGTCGCGTATTCCATATAGAAGGTGGATATTAAGGTCAGAATACATACTTTTACAGTAAAAAAATTTAAAAAAAAAATTGTTTTTGGACACACCCTAATATTCACGCTATGTCAGTGAAACATATACTCCTGTCTTTTTGCCCTGCGGGCAGTCGGGAATAATAACGTTCCGTAAGTGAAATCGATATTCATTCGCTTCGTTGTTTGTGTTAGCAATTAATTAATAGCGGATAAAATTCGTCCAATATTCGTCAGTAATCATTAATACGGTTGGTGTACTAACAGTGGTTGTAGCTGCTTTAGGCTATTTCAAATATTCAAATACTCGTGATAATGACCAGTTTCGAAATCATATATGCCGTATCTGAAAAGCATATAATTTTTTATTTCCAGAATTAAAGTCCTAATAATCGGGAGAAAAACTGATCAACGGGAAAAACCGAATACACAGTAAAAATGTAATTAAATTTTTTGCATGATTAAGAAAAAGTTTATATCCGCTGTAACGTGGTAACATTTCACTCCTCTCCGATTCTTAGCGAGACGACAACAACCGGCAAAACCATAGCGTTTCGATGTACAATTAGGACATAATTTTAATTCTTTTTATTTTTTATTATTTGTGTACGCCGAGCAATGAGAGTTTTCCGCATCGATATTAACAACGTGAACATGGAAAATCCCGCTACGCTACGACAAAGAGGACTAGTCGATCTCGAGGCGCATTTCTGCGCTAACATTAATCTTCTCCCCCGAATCTGCACTTGAACAAGGAAGGACAAGATTCCGAGCAACATCGTCGCATCAAAAACGAATAAACAATTATCGGCTTCTCGCTGCGCTACGATTACCGAGCGCACACAGATATTGGACTTCGCGCGCCAGTGCGACAAATATCAAAACGTTAGGCATGCTTGCGAGTAGTTGCGATAATCAGAGTTGGTCGCCTGATTGCTCCTTGCCGAATTTGCGTAAGAGTAGGGATGAGAAGACTCGTGCTTCCGCGATCGACACATCTCTAGGCTGTTCCCGTCCGATCGTCGTCCCGCTAACAATAAGTCGCGTGTCGAAGGTAACCATGGGGGCTGAGGAGAGAGAGGGAGTCGAAGAAAATTCCCGTGTCTTCGGCATCGAGGTGAGCCCTTGTCGTTCGGCATTTAGAGTCTTTTCTTTCATTGTTATAAAATGGTAGTTAAATTGATCGGTGGTGATAACGGCCTTGCGCGTGGAAGAAGTTGGCGATTCTCAATTTGATCGTTGTTAGTGAGTCTCGCGTAACTTACGGTGAGTCGTTGTCCCGCGGATATTAATCTGTTAAAATAGTTTGTTGGATTTGCCGGGAGATAGTATCGGAGGGTTCAGTCATTGTTAGTGTTAATTATTTTGTGCACGGGAACGATTTGTGTGTTTTCATGTTTGAGAGTGATTCGCGTTAATATTTGACACTGGTGAATTGAGTAGCTGGTCTTTGCCGTTGGAGTTTGATTGTCGCGATTAAGTGTCGTTAATTAATTACTGTTCGAGAGTGAGATCGTTCCCGTAGCATCATTTAGTGTGTGAGAGAGAGATAGGGGTAGATCGCGTCGTTTGGAAAAGTGAGGTGTTGAAACGCGTGATCTATTTTCTTAAATTCTATATGTTATATTGTAAAATCGGAAATATCCCGGTATCGTCCCACGTCGTTTTGGACCTTGTGGATTTGGTGGGCAACTGGCGAAATATCCGATCGCGGGTGAAGGCTCGAGATCATCCCGTGTATAGAGTCTTAGCGTTGTTTTAAGTAAATCGATCAGGGCGGATTATCGATTGTTCGAAACCGTCCCGCAGTAAATCATAGTCTTGTTAGGTTTTCGTTAATTCCCGTTCTCTCGTATGATGTGTGCGCGTGTGCGTGTGTTGGCCGATCGAGGTCCTTATTGTTAATTTCAAGTCCCCGACTAGAAATTCAGCTATGGGGAATATCAGGGCCGGACCTGGTAACCGGATTCTAAATCCAAGGCCCCTGTCTGGCTACCTTATACGGCCCTGATTGGAAATGTAACGCTTTGGCACATCCGGGCCAGGTCAAGTTTACCACATAAGGACCTGATAAAAATAACCATTTAAGGGCCTGATAAAGATTGCAAACTAAGGGCCTGATAAATATAATCATAGATATAAATACACATACTTATCTTTATATTAAATTAAAAAATTAATTTTTAATTTTAGGGCATTATGCCGCAATATCAACAATAATATTCTATTAATATTACAAAAAAAAAAAAAAACAATTCGTCTTCAGATACGGTTTTTCGTAACTTCATTCGAGAAGTGATGGACGCGGGATTTGAACCCAAGACCTACGGGACCTACCTATTTACCTAACTACCTAACCGAGGACGCTAACCATTAGACCAAACCGACTATGTGGATATCTCGTACAGTATTTCCATAATAGTTCAATTTACTATTTATTTAAAATAATAGTACAGTTTTTAATGTAGCTAATTACGAATTTGAACTTAAAATTTGTAAATTCAAAATGACGGGTTTAAAATGAAAAAGATATTGAATGCGATATTTTGATTTTATAAATGATATTTTTAATTCCGCCAATATTTCGATCAGGTCTACCTTATCTATGCCTGATTTGGACCTGAATATGGAATACCTTATCAGGTCTACCTTAATTTTTCCCGATCTGGCCCTGAATAAGATACACCGTATCAGGTCTACCTTAATATTTCCCGATCTGGCCCTGAATACGATACACCTTATCAGGTCAACCTTCCCTTTGCCAGATCCGGTCCTATTAAGGTACATCTTATCAGGTCTACCTTATCTATGCCAGATCTGGACCTGAATATGGAATACCTTATCAGGGCAACCTTTCCTATGCCAGAGCCGGTCCTAATAAGGTACACCTTATCAGGTCAAACTTATCCATGCCAGATCAGGCCCATATCTGACGGCAGGGCTGCCCTACCAGATTTCTAGTCGGGTCGTTCGACTTTAATTAATTCTGAATAAATAGCTATTTTGAGGTTCCTGTAATTAAAAAATTAATACTTATTCTCATTGGTCTGCACGAGTTCCTGACATCGAATCCCGACGCTCTACATTTTTTGACGGCTGCGGCTAGCTAGGCAAAAGCAGCTTGGTTCCTGAACATCGCGAGTTTTTCCCGGCGCGTAATATTTTTCGCGCCTGGCGCCCATTGAAAATAAAAGGGAAAACTCGGGACTTTAGCTTTGTGGTGTTTTGGCAGTTTTTGGGGAAATTTACACTACACCGCAAGCATAATACAGAACTTTCCTTCAATACAAAAATATGTTTGTTTCTTTAAACGGCGATTGCTGAGGGATCTTAACCACTTTTTTTAGAAATTCATTGTTTCATGTCACTTTGTTTCATGTCCATTCTTGTAGCAAATTGCTTAGTTATTGATGTCTCTATACTAAGAAAAGTCTCTCGCTGTACATTTTCGGTTTTTTCACCGGTGCCTTTTTTACGGAAATAGATTCCGGTAAAGTGTAACAAAAAAAAACCCAGAGCTTGCCCCGAAATCTTGTCGGTTTACGTACACGGAGTTTTTGCTTGTTTTTTTTTTTTTTTTTTGCTTGGACCGACAAACTAGTTTGTTGTGACATGCAACTTGTTAGTTGCTAACCAATTAATTTGAGGGCCCATCCAACTGGTCTTTCACACCAGCTAATTGATTTGTTTCTGTAACAAACTAGTTTCTTGTCCAAACCAATTTTGTCGTTTGAAGGCTATTCAACTAATTATTTTTTCCCGTGTAAGGGGTACCGAATATGACGAATCAGCTTATAACAGTTTTTTTTTCTCGCACATTATGTCTTGTAATAAAAGTGTTTGGACATTAACACAGCCTTCAACGTTTTCAAAATACTCGATGTTTTAAAAAATCGCATTTGAATACAAGCACAGAACAACTGTAGTCACGAAAAAAACACTGAAGAGTTGGAAATAGCCAAAACCAACGCTGTAGCCATACACCCTTTATTAAATAATCTTCTGGATCGCGAATTCACATTAAAACCTTGCACATTGCTTCCTCATTATTATCCACCTTTCACAAAACCACTTCTCTAAGGAGGCATAATAATTGATGTTGGCTCTCTCGCCTTCTAGAAGCTGTGTGAAAGGCGCACTATGATCAGGAAGCAATATGCGCCATTTTTCAGTTCAGGCTTAATTATATTTTGTACGCTGCTAACGCTTTTCAAAATTTAATGAATTAATCATCTTTCAAAAAATCGCAAATCTTGTAAATTTTAACAAAATGTATAAAATTTTATTTACTTTGTATAGAATTATTTTATATAAAAATGTCCAATTATTAAGAAGTTGGTACGAACTCGCGTTGGTCTTAATCACAATTGCGTAGAAAGTTCCATAGTTAAAATTTGTAGCTAGCATGTTCAAGCCATTTAACATTTCTGAAAAAATTTAAATCTTTAATAGAATTTTAGTGACTCCACCGGATTTAACCAGTTTTCTTGCAATCATCGGATAATAATTACTTAGCTTGCGTGTCATATTTCAGCTGGATACTTCGAGCGGTTCTCAAGTTATATGAGATTTAAAACTGAAACCCTTGGCACGCACGCATATCGGACATTTATTTCTAGACCATGTTTTTACAAACCATTTCAAGTCCCCTGACATTGATATAAATATAAAAAATTGCGAATAAAAAGATTCCTTTGAGATGACGCAAGATCAAAACACCGCCGTGTAAGAGGTTCTTCAAATTAGAGGCAGAGTGGCTTTGATAAGACGGTATAAAGCAGTGCCGTTATCGTAACTCTTATCGACAGTTCATCAAGCCTCTAAATAGCGCCAGACCCTCGGAAAATTATCAAGATTTACTTTATAATTGAGACGAGAAATACTGTGGAAATTAATATAAACTTAAATTCTTATCAGGGAGCATCTTAGGTCGGTGAACACGCTGCCAATGTTATGGCAGAAGTCAGCTGGTCGTCGGCGATTGGCGCCTGGAATCTTCGAAACCGTATTCCTTGTTTATATGTTGTAGGTCAAAGCACCCAGAAAAAATGGAATGGCTTAAATGTTGGATTTAAAAAAAATGAAAATTGTATTTATGACAATTTATTCTATTTCAAGTATTGTTGTAAAATAAATAGTTACTTAAAATCTTTAGGGCTAAAATTTATGTGTGTGGTTATTTATTTATAGTGATTGATATGCCTGTGCCCATCAATATGAATGTGCCCATAATAATTATTTTATTTATAACATATACTATATTCTTTTATTTAAACTTTTCTATGTTTTGTGATTTAGACTTGCATTTAAACATGACATATGTCCATTAATTTTGTTAATTGAGTCTAAAATATTATTTACGGATTGATTTTGATGAATTTCTCATTTCTAATAAAATTACTGTGGTATAATAAAATAAAAATAAAAATTAAACAATTAAAATCACTATAAATAGAATATAGATTGCAATCCAAATAGAATTCCACTGCAAGTCACATTTTTCCATAACTTTTCATTTAATTCAATAAATATTTATTTTTAAATGGCTAGTTTTACAATACAGGAATTATGCTTCATTGAAGGATATTAGGCGATGGAAATTCGCGTATCCAATAAATATGAATAGAAAACAATTGTGAATATGATATTAGTAATTAAAATCCTGTATACGCAGACATTTAGAATGAGATTTCAGGACTTGTCATTTTTTTTTGCATTTTCTGAACCGAAATGAACCAAAGATCCTTACAAAACGTCCATTCCCTCAATAGCAGAAAACATGCTGCGTAACCGAATTAATTAAATGATGGGAATTCGCATACCGAATTCATATAGCCAGAGAAAATTGGTAAATATGGAATTCGAACACAGACATTTCAAATTGAATTTCAAAATTTGTCAAATTTCTCAGG
This sequence comes from Ephialtes manifestator, assembly GCA_963970395.1. Lineage (NCBI taxonomy): Eukaryota > Metazoa > Arthropoda > Insecta > Hymenoptera > Ichneumonidae > Ephialtes > Ephialtes manifestator. Next base: position 10,725,824 of record OZ019982.1, on the reverse strand, counting down.
ATTTTCCGGATTATAATGAAAAAACGCGTCTTTCAAAAATGGCTATTCCCACAATATAGTAACCATGCCATCGCTCGGAGAAAAATCATTTGCTGGCATAGTGACAGCAAACTTTATTTGTTGGCCTAACAAATCATTTTGCTGGCCTAGCAAATCATTTTGCTCGTCTAGCTAATTTTTTGACAAGCCTAGTAAATAAGACTTTGCTGTCACTATATTAGCAACTGATTTGTTGATGCAACAAAAGTTTTCTCTCCGTGCGTAAATTAATTAATTGGACAACGGAGATTCTCGTATCCAAATTTTATAACCATAAAAAAATTGTAAATATGGTATTTGAAAATTAAAACCTGTCGTCGCAGACAATGCTGAATAAAGTGCAATGAAGCTAGTGGAGGCAAAGAAGGCACATGGCAGAGGGGAACAATGCGCCTAATTGAGAAACACTTCCGGTAGCGAGCGAGTACGTATACAATCATACGGCTGACAATTCGTCTCGCAAAGCGAAGCAAAGCTTCACAACCCGTCGAGTTACTGGATCCAACACTGCTACAGGCCAAGTGCGTCTATACAGGCAGACGATACGGGCCTTTTAAATTTATCCACGGTTCTCTGTGTCTTCTGTATAAACGTGGTGAGTCGAAGCAAAGCATAGCATCAGAAAGAACGATAAAGGACAATACGGCTCGGATTTTGGTTACTAACCAGGCCGAATGAATAGATATTAAGGTAGATTCAGCCATTGACAAAATTTCATCACTCGTAAGAGTACCGGTTGTAAAAGCTTTCAATAAGATTCTTATAGTTCTTTACAAAAAGCTCATTATTCCGGTTCACTTTTTACTAGCAACTGGAGATCAGCACCGTTGAAATAAACAACAACAAAAAACCCAATTATTAGTATGACGAAAAAAAGCGTTGTTCCTTAAATTAACATAATTATCCCAAACAGTAATAATTATCTAAATTATTGCACCGATAACAAAATTATTTGAAAAAAAAAAAAAAATCATGATTATCTGCTTAGGATTATTTATGGCAATTATGAGACTGGCGATAATTTGTTCATAGTTTTTTATATTGAAACATAGCAATTAGTAGTCATAACAATAAGTCACTATGACTACGAAATCAGAGAAAGAGAAAATGCGATGTTTATTGTGCACTATGGGGCTTTGTCCTCTTTGGCTGATGTGTATAAAATTTAATTAAATGTATTACTATATTTCCTGTGTTTACAGTTCATTTACATATACGATGTGCGAATGTAAATGGAAATAAAAAAACACGAATAGATGTTTAAGTAAATAAGTGCGTAAATAAATATATATAAATTTATAGCGTTTGTAACAAATTATAGTTAATGCAAGTCATGTCAATTAATACTTTTATACTATAAGGATAAATGCATAAAAATCACAAATCAGTAATAATCATACTTATCGTAAATAGTACAAAATATTCCGGCTGTATTGCTGCACTAAATTTCGTTGATAATTTTTGGACGCACAGCAACATTCATAACAAAAACAAAGTTATTCTCAAGACTATCACTTCATAGTGAACAATAAACAGATAAAACGTTTACAAAATTTTTAAACCAATGGGTTACACGCTGTGAAGTACGTATCGTAAAGTGTCAACGACTGAGCCATCCACTTAACATCCACTCCGTGGTAGCGAGTGTTGAATAGTCAGCTGATTCAAGGCTCTCAAGCTCTGTCATAGAATTCCGCCGAGTGCGTCTCTCGGGTATTTAAAAAATGCAAATCGATGCGTAAAATAATTCTTCAATGTACGGTCGCGATTATCATTATCATATCTATATATGTACACCGTATCATCCGTGATTTTGCAACGCTCGTCCTCGGACAGAGACGCAGCGTTGACTGAGAGATGAAAGAAAAATAAGCGCATCTCAGTCAGTGCGAGAAGGATAGAGAAATCTTTTTAACCTTGGTCGGCGGTCCAGTTTCAAACGTGAGCTCCCGCGTAGTCCAAATTTTGCACGAGTCTCTTCGTCCAACGGGACACCTCGACACTTGGACGTACGTCTATAGGCTATCACGATGTCGATATTATAATCGCGATGAGAAGCGCGTTTAACAAAAAAAAAAAACGTTCGTTTCGGTCGTACGTGCACCGAACGGGATACGTCGCGAAGCTGCCACACGGAAAATGGCAGCCGCAATGCACTCGGCAACGCTTACCAACCCGCGCGCACTCGCGCAGGAGAGTGATATTCCTCGTCGAGTTTGTTTTTCTCTCGAATCACGACGGCTTCGTTGCTGTTGCTGTTACCGTTCCTCTTCCTTCGCGCTCTCTATGCCTGTCCTTTTTTTATTAACTCTGCGCCTCTCGCTGAGCGCAACACTCACGTCACACGTTCGTCAAAAAATTCAGTATCGCGAATTTTCGAGTTACGACGAGATTACATCTGCTGCGCGTGTCTGCGACACGAGAGAACCTGTCTCTCTCTGTCTCTCACCCGGCCCGCTCGAGAATAACGGGGGATGCTCTCTATGTGACAGACACACGAGTGTGTTTACCGTGAAGCGCGGCCGACTATCGAGATTGCCCGGGCTGTAGCTCTCTCTATGTTGGTAATACTGCGCCGCCGTGATGACGTACGTCAGATCGTGCAGGTCCCTAAGCACTGCGTGCCATCTACCGGCTACCCGCGCAACTTCATTGAGTTTATACCCAGGGTTGGCAATGTAGTTTTTGGGTGTCTTATCATAAAACATTATGTTACTTTTCTATAACACCGATAGCTGGTATCAGCAGCGTATTCTTAGAAACTAACGTTATCTATATCCAGATGAAGATAACAAAGATTAATTCGTTTTACCAGTGATATTGCCCGTTTGTCGTTTATTTTGCTTCACATTCTAGAGCATGACCCAAAAGTATGAATGAATAAGAATTTTAGAATTTCAAAAGGGACGAATCTTAAACAGGTAAACGTTATCGAAAATATTAGATTCTTAATAATATAATATCTAAATTTATTAATCGTTTAATTAAGAAAAAAGAGATTAACGTTTTTTTCCGGAATATTTGTTTTTCCTTTTGAAATAAAATTGTTTTTTGCTTCCTCATAGAGGAAGTTTTGTTTCCGTCACATTTTTTTTTCGAGATTTTCATGTAAAGACGCTCAGAATTGTCCTAAACGTCGAGAAAAGTGGAAAAGAAAAAATGTCTGTGTGTGTGTGTGTGTGCAGATTTGCTAGTGAGCATGATGATTGTCGTAATTTTAGATATATCTTCGCCAAATTTGGCATACAATAACGTTTGAGATTGTAGTTGACGTGAATCAGTTGGAAAATTCAATTTTTACAGCATTTTGAATTTTTTGAAAAACTCGTTTTCACGCTATAACTTTTGCAAGTTAAAAGATATCAGGTTGAAATTTTGTATGTAAACGGACTACCATCAAACCATGATGTGTACTAAATTTGGCGAGAATCGACAGGGTGGTTCTAATTTTACTTCCCACCTAACACAGAATGTAACAGTTACATAACTTTCGAATTGTAAAAATACATAACGTTGTTGTGTAACATTGACATAAGTATGATGTTTTGTTTTAATAACAAACGTATCTAGTTGTGACACAAAATTCTGTTTAAATAATATATAAACTTTATATATTATTTCTGTAACAAAAATAAGTAACATTTGTTATCGAAATTTTATTAAAATGTGACGTAATAAACTTACTTGTTACATAAATGTTATGTAATGTAATATAAATGTTACGAAAATTTTTCCATATCCTGAGACCTTCTTGAGTGAGAAATAATGTATCACTGGTGCGTCACTAGTGATGTCATTTTGACAGAACACGTTATTTTGTTAACGTAAATATTATATCAAAGTTACGAATTTGTGTTAGGTGGGTTTACTTGAATTTTTTAAAAATGTCTTCTAAGACTTAAACTCCTGTAAATTCTTAGATATCCGGCTGCAATTTTGACATGATTTCATGATTATTGTTTATCAATGATGAATTCAGTCAAAGGAACTATCGATATCCCGGTAAAATTCGATTTCGATGAATAAAAAAATAAAAAATTCCGGGAGGAAAAAAAAACAAATTTTGAAATTTTGCATAGATTTTTCTCAAATTTCACATCTGGACTATCATCGAAAAAGATTTGAGTATAAATTTGACGCAGATCTGTCCAGCCGTTCAAATTTTATGGCATTCTGAATTTGCCGAAAAATCTCGTTTTCGCGTTGGCTTGTTCAAATTACGAGATACCAGGTTCTAATTTGGTCCACATATGGACTACCATGGTACAAGGTTCTAGTACAAATTTGAGAAAAATCGGTTACACGACTACTGGGTATTTTAAAAAAATGAAATTTTAATTTATTGTTATTATTGTATTATTTTTACCTAATAAAATAATAATAATAATTTCGGAAAGTTTTTTTATAATATTTAATTGTCTGTTTTCTTAAGTTTTTAATAATCTGAAATAAGCCCGGACATAACAACTATTTTTGTTATTATCCCATTTACAAAGTTTTAATATTATTTATCAAAAACAACATCTTTAGTTTTCTAATTAGGTTCTTTACGTCCCTTTAATTTTTTTATTTCCTTTCACAGGACCTCTTGAGACCCTTCAAGGGAATTTTATTCCCGAGATACATTTTTTATAGAATTCACATTACAACAATAGAGATAAATTTCTCCTCTAAAATTTTTATCCTTCCGAAACACGGTAAAAAAATTTACTGCAATTTCAATGTACACGTACCGGAAGTTTTTATCCATAAACAGGTATACTAAATTTAATATAAAAGTGCAATGGAAAATTAGTATATGGTACAGTAATTTCCATAATTTGTTTTAATTTTACTGTAAAACTACATTCATTTTTTATCGCAAACAATTATATGTTCAATTTGATTGATGAGTTTATGCATAAAAACTTTCAATCTTTCCTAACAGTGAAACTCAAGTAGCTATCATGAAAAAATTATAAAGGGAGCAGTAGTCGTTTAAAAAAATGATCACTGAATTTTCGTTTCTTCAAATAATTGGCGTTGAGCCACTATTTTATCTTTCAAGTGTGCAAAAGAGAAAGACATATCCCAATGCTTTCAGGCTCAGTCGATTCGTCGGATACGAAACAAAAACGGTGGCTTGCAGAATTGTTAAACAGAGGGCACTGTTCGCAATTTTTATCTACCAGATCAGCCATTGCAAAGAAATTGAGACCACAATTTTATTTACCGACCGAGTAGTACCATATCATTTCAATAAGGCCTCATTATTTTGTATAGATTTCCAAACTCAAATGATACTAAAAGGCATCCGGTATATAATTAAATAACAAAAACAGATCGTAGAAACTTAATGATAATGCAGATTACATAATTACTATAATGTAAAATCAATAAATAAATTAACGTGTGGTCGATATCCACACTGTAAAAAGAAACTACTTGGGCTTTAATCTACCAGTACTGGAAGTTTTTATGCATAAACTGGTATATTAAATTTAATATACAAGTGTGATGTAAAATTAATGTATGGTACAGCAAATTCAATAATTTGCTCAAATTTTACAGTGAAAGTACTTTAATAATTTACTTTAATTTTGCCTCAAAAGTACATTAATTTTATAACACAATTGCACATTAAATTTGTTTGACGAATTTATGCATAAAAACTTCCAGTCTTTTCTAACACTGCATTTAAAGATGATATTAAGTGCTTAGTAATTTCAGTGAATTAATAATGAATCACTAACAGATGGTAAGTCTTCGAAGGCTAGAAAAACTATAATTGCATAAAGTACAGATGTCACCAGTGTCGAATATTACTGCCAGCTTAGATTGAAAGGTTTCTTTATACTCCGTCACAATTTTTATCAATCGCACTGTAAAGAAACACCTTTCAAAAATCCGAGTAAATGAGAAACAAGAAACTAATGTATCAATGCGACGTGGAGGTATTAGATAAGCATCGAGATGTTTATTCGCAGAAGGCCTATTGGGCCCTTTTCAACATGAAAATATTTCGAGACGAGATCGTGACCACAGCTTCTGTAATAAAGGCTGAGTTGTGGTGTTGTTTAGGCATTGGGGAATGATCGAACCGGAGAACTCTGGGGTCACTTCTCAGACATAACAACGTCACGGAGAGTTACAACGAGCGAGAGTCCATGGAGCCAGCTCGAAGAGGCATTCCTCTTCCTTTTTCGCATCTCACGTTCCCTCCCCCACTTCTTGTGACCTGCAACGGTCCTATTGCATCCCAGTATTAAACTTACAAGCAATAATCAACGAATAATAAACACCCAGAAGGATTATTATCCAAATACTATCACTACGTGTCTGATAAAGCATCGAATGTTGACACCAAATTGTAACACATTCTACCTTGCTGATTGAGACATTTATCGTCTCAAATTAACCGTTAGGATCCATATTCAATTTACGCATATGGCACGTGTTGACGCATGAACTGACCATTGTTAGGCGTGTTGTTGTTGCGATTCAGGAAGTTGATGTAAGGTTAAAATTGGAAAACAAGAAAAAAAATTAAGTCAGCATTATTATATACATATAAGAAGATTACCGGACAAGGGGCAGAAAACGACTCAGATGTCGCCATAAACGAGTCATCTTTCATATGAATAGAAAATGTATCGTTTATGGTGTCAGTAGCGTCGACTTCTATCGAAACTCTGGTAGGGAAAGAGTCTAACGCTACACTCAGAGAAATCATAGTAGTATACTATAAAGTGACAACTATTAAGTTTTAGTCCATCCAACTATTTTCATAGTTACGATAACTGTGAAAATAGCTATGGTAACTATTTGGTAGTTATAGCAACTATTTGGTAGTTGTGGCAACTATTAAAAAATTGCTTGTATGAACTAAAAATGAATAGTTATCACTTTATAGTTACAAATACCATAATTTTCTCTCAGTGTATGCTATCTTGTGATAAAATGTTTCCCCTCAAACTAATGAGGAATTTTCGGTTTTTTTATACAAGATATACATTGTATACAATAAAATAAAATGTGTTCTCGAGCTGATCATTTTCGTTCGTATACAACCGTGGTGCAACTTTTTTTCTTCAAGAATCAAGAACTTACTTAAAATTAATCGTATTTTATCTTTTTTATAAATTAGAGAAATGAGTCTTGTTTTCTTCTTGTCTTGTTCTATATTAGTTATTAATAGCAAGTATACTCGAAATGGTCTGAAACATGGAGAAAGTGGTTTAGAACAAATTTGCATGTGCGTGTGCGTGTGCAGGTTAAAGGCGAAAATTCGAATCGCAGTTACTCGCGAACAACTACACCGAATCAGCTATACAGCTGCATAACGCTCTAACACTATCAAATAATTAGCTAACGAGCTAAAATTTACTCGCACAAACATTTGACGATGAGATGCGACGTTTGGTATTGAATTTGAGAAAAATCAGTAAACCGGTTCGGATTTTATGGAGTTTAAACTTTTTTTTAACTGGGGTTAATGCATTAAGCTTAGGCAACCTTGATCTAGCAAGCACAAATTTTCTACTCAAACGAAGCAATGTTCAGTAATGCTAGATTTTTTATTTAGTAAAGATTGGTAGAAAGATTCCGATTTGATAAAGACATTAAATTTTTAAAAATTATATATCAACGATTTAAATTTCGATAAACATCATTTTTCAAAATTTATTGAAAACAAGGATGGAAAGTACAGCCTTGTACATTGCTTCCTCGTTATTTACAGAGCTTCCTTTAAGAGGAAGCCAAAATCGATTAACATACTTCCTGATGAAGGTGGCTCTGCACAAACCGAAAAATAATGAAGAAGCAATGTGGAAGCACGGTTCCACTTTGCCTCCGTTTCGTTGACATCAGTACTCCGAAATAAATATACGTCCATATTGTTAAATACTCATTAGAAGTCAGAAAACTCTTGAAGTCCTCAAAGTCAATTCTACCCCAACTTAAATAGCAGAAAGTATCGTTCGCGAATCAAAACGACTCTGCTACTCGTGATCCTCCACACTTTTCACTAACGCGCATATACAATATACACAATTAAATACAACTGTCGCGTTCTCGCGTTCGCCTTTTTCGTTCGTATACTCCCCGTAGTCCAATAAATTCGGTTATCTTTTCATCTAAGTTGGCGTGGCGCTCCGTGGAAGATATGAAGTCGAGGCTATCAGGGGAGTCCGTGTCGACGTGAGGGGGTTTCTGGGGGGGTTAGAAGCGGCGTGTGTCGGTGCGGTAAAGTCGTGCGTGGAGGAAGGGGTTGGCGATGGTCATTTGTGGGACCGACTGACTCCTGGGGGACGAAATGTCTCCCGCGATCCCTGGACGAGATACCGGACACGCTACTACTCGTTCCTACCCCCTTCTTCTTCTCCTCTTCTTCTACTTCTTCTTCTTCTTCGCTGAGGCCTCGCTCCGTCCCTCAGCTTTTAAACCTGTCTCTGTCACTCTCACTAGAAGGAGCAACACGGAGTGATGTGCCCACGACATACGCGACACGCCAGCGGTAAGCCCCTCGAACGAATAAGCCTCGAGATTGTCTCGAGGGTGTACAAATCCCAGAGACATTTTTTTCCTTACTCCTTAGTTGCCCTCCCCTCGCCCCTTCGACTCACTTGACCTCCTCACGAGACCGTGAGGTCAATACGACCACAGTCATACGTCTTCATTACAAAGTTAAAATGAATTTGAATTTTTGTACTTTTAACAAAAATTTTTTGTTTACAAAAGACCACGAAACTTTTCGTTAAATTTATAAAGCAATTTTCATAACTATATATAATGCATAAAATAAATAGCCCATATAACAAATAAAAAAGCCTGCAAAGTACACTCTCAAAATTGTTTCCTCATTATTATTCGCTCTATGAGGAACTATGTTAATCAATTTTGGCTTCCTCATAGAGGAAGGTTTGGAAAAAGCGAAAAATAATGAGGAAGCAATTTGCGAAGTTCTACTTTGCAGGCTTGTTGATGTTCGAAAGACGTTTTTCTAAAAAATGAAAGTGCCGTAGAATTCCAATCGTGGAATCGATTTTTCTCAAACTTGTACTAAAACCTTATACCATGGTAGTCCATATGTGGACCAAATTAGAACCTGGTATCTCATAATTTACACAAGCCAGTGTGAGAACGAGATTTTTCAATAAATTCAAAATGGCATAAAATTTGAACGGCTGGACAGATCTGCAGCAAATTTGTACTCAAATCTTTTTCGATAATAGTCCACATGTGAACAAAATTTGAGAAAAATCTGTGAAAATTTTCAAATTTTTTGTTTTTTCGTCACGGCATTTTTTTCATTTTTGTGCACCAAAATCGAAATTTACCGCCAGATCGACAGTTACTTTGATTAAATTCATTATTGATAAAAAATAATCGTGAAATAATGCCGAGAATTGCAGCGGGATATCTCAGAATTTATAGGAGATGAAGTCTTTGAAGACATTAAAAAAAAACTAGCTATCCCTATTGATTGACGCCAAATTTGCTACACATCATGTTTTGATGGTAGTCCATTTACACTGAGAGAAAATTATGGTATTAGTAACTATAAAGTGACAACTATTCATTTATGGTTGGTACAACAATTTTTTTATAGTTGACACAACTATCAAATAGTTACCATAACTATTTTCGTAGTTATCGTAACTATAAAAATAGTTGCATGTAATAAAAATGAATAGTTGTCACTTTATAGTTGACTGTACTATTACGATTTCTCTGAGTGTACGTACAAAATTTCAGCCCGATATCTCTTAATTTGCGAAAATTATAGCGTTAAACCGATTTTTTCAAAATTTTCAAAATCCTGTAAAATTTGTATTTTCCAACCGATTCGCATCAACTGCAATCTCAAATGTTGTTGTATGATAGCCCACTTGCGTGCCAAATTTGACGAAGATACATCTAAAATACGATAGTATCGTGCACACATACAGACATTTTTTCTAAACCACTTATCTCGACGTTTTGGACCATTCAAAGTGTCCTGACATGAAAATCTCGAAAATAATTTTTTTTACGAAAACAAAGCTTCCTCTATGGGAAAGCGAAATGATGCGAAATATTATGAAATTTTTGTTTGTTTCTCAACTCTTGATGCAAGATTGAGATTGTCTCCAGAGTGTCTTAGACACATTTGTTCCTTTCTCCTTCGTCCGCCCCCGCCCCCTCCCTCCAGCCCCCGCGGCTCTTCGATTTTCTTAGTCTCCTTAGGAGAACGCAAGGTCAATACGACCATAGTTGTATGTCTCCTTTGCACAGTAAAAATTAAATAGCCATTGTTTGTACTTTTAACAAAAACTTTTTGTCCACAAACGTCCATAGAAATTTTCAGGTAAGTGTACAAGCAGACTTTTATCAATTTCGTTTTATAAAAAAATTCAAAGTTTGTTTGTTAAAAATACCCACCTAACACAGAATGTAACAGTTACATAACTTTCGAATTGTAAAAAAACATGACGTTGTGTAACAATGACATAAGCATGATGTCTTGTTTTAATAACAATTGTATCTAGTTGTGACTCAAAATTCTGTTTAAATAATATGTAAACGTTATATATTATTTATGTAACAAAAATAAGTAACATTTGTTATTGAGATTTTATTAAAATGTGACGTAATAAGCTTTCTTGTTACATAAATGTTATGTAGTGTAATATGAATGTTACGAGAATTTTTCCATATCCTGAGACCTTGAGTGAGAAATAATCTGTCACTGGTGCGTCACTAGTGATGTTATTTTGACAGAACACGTTATTTCGTTAACGTAAATATTATATCAAAGTTACGAATCTGTGTTAGGTGGCTAGTGTATTCTAATTTTACGAAATATTTTTTGTCATTCCCGTTTTACAGTATGTACGTTTCACAATTAAAATTTACATGTTCTCCATTTTTTTTTGGTCACTTCTAAGTTAGCAATAAAAAATGGTGAACCCCCAAGTTTACAAAACTTTTTTTATGAACATTCAACAATAATATCTGTGAATTACAATAACAAAAAATAGTCTAATTAACAAAACCAGTAATTCACATATGAAAAGTGATTTTATGAAATAACCTGTACTGTAAACATGTAACAATTAAAAAATATGCTATAGTTATATTTATAATTATCCTACCATGATAATTAAAAAAATACTGCTGTGAAATCAAATTTCACGAAAAATTGTGAAAAAAAGTGGAAGATGGCAGACCACCATTGTTTTCCTCGACTATTAAATCATTTTTACATTTTTTTATAAAAGCTGCAGTACATTTTTTCAAAATAATAACTTTCAAATTCTGGAAGCTTAAAATATTTATCAATTAAAATTATGGAGTTTTACACAACTCTTTATACGACGCGCATTGCTGACGGCATATAAATTAAGCTGCAGAGAAAAAAAATACAGTCAAGGGGGTTTTGAAACTATACTACTTGATTATTAATGATTTCTCGAGAAACGACTGTCCAGGATGGCGTTGTCTTCTTCTTGCCTGGCTGGGTTTTTATCAGTTCTTCGGAGCTCTTTTGGTCACGCGCTATTTCTATATGAGTTCGTGTGCGTGCCAGTCTTGAAAGGCACGCGAGAGTTCTTCCGGAGTTCTCGTGTCTATCTTGCTATAACCGTAAGTTAGTGCGTCCAACGCTTCATCCCTTTGTAGCCTCATTAATACTTTTGCGTTTTTATTTACCCTCTTTAATGGGTCGGTCAGCTAAGTCTATACTATTGTCGTCGTAAGAAAATGCTCTACTTCCCTGGAGATTTTTTACTGCTGTAGAGCATCTTCTTGTACAATCCTATAAGGTAAGGGGCCCAGTTTCTGACACAGCCGTACTTTCTGACACCGATTGTGACAATCGATATTTTAAATCGTATTTATATCCCGCCTCGCCATCTCCATCGAGCGTTCGATTTACGTGAGCGTTCAATTTAGTGTTCAATTTAGTGTTCAATCGATTATCCATATAGACCATAAGTGGAGCAATGTATAGTACATATCGGACAAGGTCGCGATTCTAACGGCAATCCGAAATTTCGGGAGGTTTTTGTACAGTTAAAATCGTGTGATGATAATGTTTTTTGTTTGCGCGCCGGCCGGTTTTCTCCATTGGAGAACGCAAAATCGGATCTAAGTATTTAAAAAAGTAGAACCTTGCACATTGCTTCCTCATTATTTTTCGCTTTTTACAAAGCTACCTCTATGAGGAAGTAAGGTAAACGTCCCAGTGATCGACACGTTAACCAAATTGCCCGACTTTATAAAAACGTAACTTTCACATTAAGATACAAAAAATGGTCATTCTAGGTAATAATGAATCAGAATAGTCGTATGAAAAAATAACAACCTCAACAATTTTCGTAACTTATCTTATTGTAGATAAAACTTATTCTAAAGCTTCAGAAGTGCAAATGTACCAGTCATCGACATACTAAAGTTATAGTTGGTCCAGTAATCGACCGTTATACGTCCTAGTAATCGACACGTTAAGAAAAGTCACAAATTAAGACGTCAATAACTGTCATTGTAGGTTATAAAGAATCAGTATAATCTTGTCAACAAATAGAACGCTTAACTTTTGGTCTACCTTATCTTCTTGTAATAAAAAATTAACATAAAACTTGAGGTGTGCAAATGTCCCAGTCATGGACATACTAAAGTCACGGTTTGCCCAGTAATCGACCCATGACATGACATGACCCAGTCATGGACATATGCATGGCGCAGTTATCGACATGATTTATTTTGCTGCTTAATTATTTATAGAGAGCCCAATACCCATGTCCATAACTACTCCTAGTACAGTTCGATCGATGAATGAATTGTTACAGTATTTTTTATCATCTAATTCATAAAAACAATACGCGATTTACACTAATTTTCTATCCACAATTTTGTCCTAGTGATCGACAGTAGGTCGATTACCCGGACATTTATATGTTTTTCTGAACCAGTTATCGACCTCCGCGATTTTTTGCACAAACAACAATTGTACGATAAAATCATATTCATTTAGTAATACCAGATTCTTCATATGTAATATCAAATTAAACTTACTCAGCCAAAGTCTTCGTGCGTCGCAGAATTTAACTAAATGTCACGAGACGCACCTTAACCTCCATATCAAGGATTTCGACGAAATCACGCTCGGCTCGGACATTGCAAGTTTACGATTTTCTTATTATCACTGCTGTGATTTTACAAGCCTCAAATTTTCATATAATATTGTACATAAATCGGAGGAAGTGTTGTTAATTTATTTAAGCGTCGAAAAGCACTCACAGTCTTATTTATCGCTCTTTTACCACAGACTGGTCGATTACTGGTACATGGTCGATTACTGGGACATTTACCTTATGGTATTTAATTTTGGCTTCTTCATAGAGGAAGCTTTGTAAAAAGCGAAAAATAATGAGGAAGCAATGTGCAAGGTTCTACTTTGCATCCTTGTTTTCATCTCGATTCGTCACGCCGTCCGAGAGTTATGAGCAATTCTATTTTGGGACAAGCGGTCATTTTAAATTTAAAAAAATAAAAATTATATTTTTATTATTGGTTTCTTCCGTATGCCTTCTTCAGGCTTTTACGTTTCCCCGTTCCTTCATAGAGACCCCTCTAGAGTGTTGTCCGCAGCCACTCATCCTAATGCACTACTGTATCGCATTTGCACGAGGGCACAGGGAAACTGCGGAAAACCTGGCCGATACAGTCGGCTTTATTTTTACTGAGTTTCTACTGTATGAGAATACATTAGAAACTCAGAAAAACTGCCTCCCGCTCAGCAGTTGGCGCGCAAACCAGTGCAAGGCTAAGCGGTCACCCATCCAAGTTATGACCGCAAATAATGCTGCTTAACTCTGGGCACCGCCGAAGCCACACACCGACCGCGCGTCCACTGCTGTCGGTGCAAATAAAAATTATATATGAAGCAATATGTAAAGTTCTACTTTACATTCTTATTTTCATTGAGTACAAACTTTTGTCTCACATTATCAACTTTTGCTGATGCTAGAGCGAAAATCGTTTTTTTTTTTTTGTAAACTTCAAAATGTTGTAAAATCTGAACCACTGTATCGATCATCGTCAAATATGGTACGTGGCATAGCTGCATGTTCCTTTTCGTCTGTGAAACATTTCAGTTAAATTGGTGAAATTCGACGTGATTGATATAAAAAAAATGATTTTTTTCGAATAATTCAAACATCTATAAAATCTGAACCGCTTTACCGATTTCGCCCAAATGCAATACCAAACAACATTGAACGTATATTGATTTATAATCAACTATTTAGCAAAATCGTCTAATTTTTACGAAAGTTAGAGCGACCATGCCCTTTTTTCAAAAAATTAAAAGTACCATAAAATCAAAATGGCTGATTTTTTTTTTTCAAAAATCTCAACATTGAAAGTGGGGCAACTACTCCACTGGCGTGCCAAATTTGAGCCATATCGCTCGAACGGTTACTGAGTAATAGTTCATCGAATTTTCGGAACCCAGAACTCACACACACACACACACACACACACACACACATACATACGGACATTTTTTCTAAACGACTTTTCTCGAAGTTTTGGACAATTCTAAGCATACTGGCATGAAAATCTCGAAAAAAAAATTTTCATGAAAACAAAGCTTCCTCTATGAGGAAGCAAAAAATTAAATTCTACGAGAGCAAGAACAAAAAATATTTCCAATTTGACGAGGCTATATATTGAGAATATATGATTGTTCGAAAATTTGTATTTTGTTGGAAAGATTTCACAATGATGATATCATGTTGATCATAAAAATATCCAATATCATTTATGCTATATTTGTGTTCTAATGTATTATTTACATTCGCGAATTTTTATCATTTCAAGCCATAATATTTGTCCAATTGAAAGCACGCGAAGTATACGATCTGTTGTAAATTCAAATTGGAAGACTTTTTTTTTTATGTGACGAAAATATCCGATTATTACGATTTATTATTCGGAATACACGATGGTACATTTATATCTGCTGTAAATAAAGTTTACGTCAAATATAAATCAATTTACAGGCAAATTGAAGAGCATTTTTCACTTTCGAATATTGCAAATGTACGAATGTTTTTATAAAATATTTCATATTGGAATTTAATAGCGAGCGTTACGACTGATGTTTCAGTGGCTTTTGAGCGACATTTGTAGTCGGAAGGTACTAGCTCAAGCACATGCGGAATTTCGAATTTATACCCTCAAGTAGGTATTATAAATATACCATAAAATTATATGAATACCCTCAGGATAAACCACAATATCGATCTGATATGTAACTGTGTATCTAAAGGTCAGTTTTCCCTATAAATTCTCGTAGTCAATTAGTGCGTCACCTAATTTAGGTTATGTTGCAGTGTCTGACACTGAATTTATAACCTATTTCGAAGTGTCAGAAACTGGGGATTGGTTAGTGTCACAAACTGCGACAATCAAGTCATAAACAGGGACCGCGCGATATCGGAAACTGCGACATGGATGATTCAACAGTATCAGTAACCCCGATTACCATAATTAGAACAATAATTTAATTATTATGTCTTAGTGATTTAACTTTTAAACCGGGTGAATCTTATTTAGAAGGCCTCAATGTACAGGTTAAAGGAATTCTTTTTAGCTTCATAATATAACGCGTTCGCAAATAATAGAAAATCAGGGTCGCGGTTCTAAAAATGTTAGAAACATGGCCCCTTACGGGGCATAACCAAACGTGTTTAAAAAAATCTAAATTTCTTAAAACGATTTGTTACAGACGTTTTTCCGACCTTCTTTAAATAAGATAAGAACAAAAAAATATTGTATTTTTTAAATCATTTATACAATTTTGGCAATAACCGTGTTTTCGTGGTTTTAATTGATTTATTCGAAATTACGTTTTATTGAAAAACATCCAAATTATTTTGCAAAAAAAATTGTATGAACCATCTGATTTTCAGTAATACCGTTTGAAAAAATGGAATCAGGGTGTATGACGAGTGTCAAAAGTCGTGCCTCAAAAGACGCAATTGCTAGCAACATTGTTTTGCGAAGTTTGAACTCGATTAACAAGAATACCGCTCTGTGATTGGTCGAAATCCCGGCCCGAAAAATAATCTACATTGTCCACTTGGCAAGAAAAAAATTAATGACTTTCTATTGTTAAAATATCTATTCAAAAAGCCTGAAAATGATATAATATTTCGCCGAATATTGTTGTTAAAAAAATCCCTTGAATCGCGTTATTTTTCGAGTTTAAAACCACTCTTCGCCCTTGAGATACTTTTGGTCTCATTCGAAATGTATATGCTTATTTGATAAATTATGTAAGATTCTTACAATTGTGTTGGAGTTCCCAAAACTATAAATTGTAAGGTCGACGCTGATTAAATTAATTTTGAATACCAATATGTTCTTAACCAAATAATAATTCTTACAATGTGGAAATGCTCTAATCATACCAATCATCGGTACCAACCATTATTTTACAAAATGAAATCAACAGCCATGTACACTGTGAAAAATTCGTATGATCACAAACAGAACCTTTTAGCGCTACATCAAGTAACAATCAGGTTCCGACAGGACAATGAGGATGCCCTGATAGAGCCTTAGCAGCGTCAGATTCCCGAGTAGAAATTCTGATACTGGCGCAACAAGGGCCTTATCAGGTAGGCCGTAGTTCCTTATCAGGCAGTGTCAAGGCAACCGGACCGGGCCCGCTGCCAAAACGTAACGTTGGGTTCGTTACGGCCATGATCAGGGAGACTGTTAAGGCCATGATCCGGGAACTGTTCAGGCCATTATCGGGGAAATTGCTCAGGCCATGATTAGGATACCTGCTCGAGCCCAGACCAGACTCGAATAAGGCTCCTATCTGCAACTGTCCAGGCAGGAAATTCATAAATGAATTAAACCGCGTCTTATATTTTTGTTTTTTTTTATTAGCTTAAGCTTTTCAACTTTAAAAAACTTTCATATTCACTGCATATTATTTTGCGAGAAACACAGAAAGCTGAGTTAAAGTGTTCCAAAATTGCTCGGACTTCTCGATTGCAATGTTACCTTAAAAAAACTCGCGAAATAAATAATACACGGTTTCCTGATCAGAATTGGTGCACAAAATGGCGCTGGAGTCAATACGGAATGATAATACGTATCTAATCAGGACCTTGTACGGCTTCCTGACCAAAGTTGGCCCGCGAGATGGCGCTAGGATTAATACGGCATGATAATTTATATCTAATCAGGGCCGCGTACGGCTTCGTGACCAAAGTATGCATACCAGATGGCGCTTGGGTATTATCAGGCACCTCTCTCCGCACAAAATCAGGTACCAGTAAGGCATTCCACAGAAAGGCAAGCCTTAAGATTTCCCGATCGCGGCCTGACTAGTCCTCAGGTACCCGTGATAGAATTTCTACTCGGGTTCATACTAGATGTAACGCTCTAAATTTCTACTCAGGATAGAATGCTGAATTAGTAGGTTCTACTATACAAATTCGTACTATAACTTTGTTGCTGTTTACATTACTTATCGTTGCTGCTGTCATGAAAACATTGTTGTCCTCTTAAGCAAACATCTGTAGTTTACAGACGCCCATACGTTTTTCTAGGTGTAAGTGTGTAAGAATAGACTACAATGCAAAGGATAGGAAATAACTTGCCCGCTAAGCGAGCCAAAACTCCCTAGGGCATCTTTCCCCCTATTTTTGCCTATTTCGAGGTGCCCAGCGAGACCGCCGCGTACCGCGGCGCTCGCGCTCCGGACTGCGATCAAGGGCCACATGCCCGAGCGAGTCTTGCCTCGTATCTCTGCCTGCTGCGCGTGCACACGGCTCACGGCCAGGTATGGTCGAATTTTTCCTCTCGCTTTTCAGCGACCGAAATCACGTCATATTTCAACACAATCGGAAGAAAAGAATCGTATGCTACGTGGGAGCGTGATATTTAGCTCGTGCTCGGGCAGCCCTCGCTTCGCTCGAGCAGCAAACGTCGCACTCGGTGAAAATCGCGCTCGTCCCTTCCTTGTAGCATAATGTATTATTTCATAATATAAAAAGGAATCGAGGGACTTAGAAAAATTGACCGCAAATCACCTGTTGCGGATGGGCAGAAGGGGGATTCCTGAGGGATAGAGGGGGGTTGCCGAGAGATAGAGGAGGGTTTCTCGAGGGATAGAGGAGGAGTTCCCTAGGGATAGAGAAGCAGTTTATGTGGGATAAAGGAGGGTTTCTCGAGGGATAGAGGAGGAGTTCCCTAGGGATAGAGAAGCAGTTTATGTGGGATAAAGGAGGGATTCCCGAGGAGTAGAGGAGCGGTTTCCGTGGATTAGAGGAGGGTTCCCCGTGGGATAGGGGAGGGGGTCGCGAGGGATAGAGCAGCAGTTTGTGCTGGATAGACTAGGGATTCCCGAGGGATATAGGAGGATGACGCGAGGGATAAAGAAGGGATCCCTAAGGGGTATCAAGTTGACCATGGAATTTTGAGGGCGTGGTATCAAGTTGATCATACAGTTTCAAGCGAGTGGTATCAAGTTGGCGAAGGAATTGCAAAAAATAGGTTTGTAAAAATGTAAATTGTAAAAATGGACGTTTGTATATGCACACACAATAACCCCTAGTGTATATATATATGTATATAGACGTGGCAGAATAAAATATTATTCTGTCACGTTCTTCTCAAGCCTATAGCAGTTAGAGCTCTGATAATTAGTAACCAGATTACGGTACAGGCCTCGTGAGAGGGAGAAAGGCTCGTCGCGCGAAACTGCGATCTTTCACGAAAGTTCAGAAGGTCTGAACCGAAGGTACCAAAGGCACGTCATACCTCGATCCCCGGCTCCGTGATACACGACCCCAAGCCGACTTCGCTGCGAGGACCCCAAGACTGTATAGTCGTTATAATACCTTTAATACACAACTATACACATAACCTATACCTATCACCAACCAATGCAGTGAAGCTACGAAGCCAGTATATGGAAGGCATACAGGGATCGCATATAAAGAGCAGGAAGACCGTACCAACGTCGCGCGCAAGCCAACTATGATAAGCACTGGGCGCATACTTGACGTGCGAGTATACTTTGACTTAGGAACAGTGGAAGCAGCAACAGCAGCAGCAACTTGAACTCTAGGCTTACTATATATCTAACATGCGCTCGGTATCACACGAGACACGGCAGCCAACGCAGTAACACACTGGACATGCCACCAGATTCTCAACGCGATATCCCACGGCCCATATTTATGACCGTCGAGATTTCGCATTATTAGAGCCATTTACCGTTTTCGCCCTATAATATCGTCCCCCACCTCACGTCTCTCACAGCTCACAGCCCTATTGGTTGTGGCGTTCCTTTCCTCTTTTAATGCTGCTTCTGCTGCTTCACCTGCTCTCGCTTATGTCGTTTTTATTTTTGTTCTCTTTTGGCGTGCGCAAGACCTCGCGATCCTGTCCTGTGTCGCTCGCTCGGTTCTTTTCCTCTTCTCGCCAGTAGCTACTTCGATCGACCGCGTACAACCACACGATTATCTCGAGGGGAACCCCGAGAAATAATTGTGACGTGCGATCTTCGTTAGCGATCTCCGCACGCTCCTCGTTGAGACTTCTTTTGCCTTTGCTGTTGCGGTGAAAAAGAGGTTCTGTCTCCGTTTCGGTTGACGTAAGTATGGTACCTCGCGCTTTGTCGCGGGGAGAGCACCTTTGTCGAATCTAATCGAGGATTTATATTCATTAAGTTATAAAAAACTTTGCTGGCAAATCCCTTGGAGGGTATACAAAGGGCATTTATATGAATAATTTAATCAAGATTTTTACTTTCTCATCACATATGAAATATGTAGAAAGAGAAAGTATTGCAATAAAAAGAAATCGACTCTCAGATCATTGTGTAAATAAATGTTTTGAGTGTCCTAGATTCCAAAAAAAGCATTAACTTTAATTTCTGTGTTTGCGCCTGGTATTTTGTACCATCCGAAAACAGAATAACTTTTGAAGGAGCCCCGGTAGACCTGTCCGACCGAAAGTTGAACGAAAATCGACGATCGGCTTGTGCAAAAAGTCCACCGAAAATTTTACTGTAGTTGACTCATTTTTTTGGTATGTCTAGGTCAACGGTCAACTATAAGATAGTTGACCACTATTCGTTTTAGGCTACAAAAATTTTTGGGTCGATATGCGGTTAACGTTTAATAGATTGATCAATATTTAACCGAACCCTCTAAATAATCTTAAAAGTCCACCGAAAATTTTACTGTAGTTGACTCATTTTTTTGGTATGTCTAGGTCAACGGTCAACTATAAGATAGTTGACCACTATTCGTTTTAGGCTACAAAAATTTTTGGGTCGATATGCGGTTAACGTTTAATAGATTGATCAATATTTAACCGAACCCTCTAAGGTCAACTATCAAATGCTTGGCCAAAAATCAACTCAATCCAGTATAACCATTTGCGTCGATTTATTGTCGTTTCTCGAAAAGTTGACCGAAAACTGTCCCGAAGATGCACTAAGTTGAATATCAGTCGACTAACGATAAGTAGAC